>JBBPRK010001445.1:0-12230 GCA_038093075.1 Boletus patriciae | reverse complement strand
TCAACCTACTGTCAACTTTGCCGGACTCTTTGGTCTGTCAACCTGCCAGATATATAAAGGTTGCTCGACGGGTACACTACAGAAGCGGCACAGTCCACTCAAAGTTCTCGAAGTTCCTAAAGTAGACTAGCGGAAGAGGTGGTTACACGAGTCCTGATAGTTCCTGATAGTGTTATCGGATCGAATCGAAGTGGGACGAACTGAAGTTATTCGAAAAGCCTCGGCCCGTAGACCCAACCAATGAGAGAGTCCAAACTACTCGGAGTCCAAACATATGGATTGTTAATAACCGACATCAATGGACATCTCGCCCCGAGATCTTTACAGCATCCAACGATCCCTCAATGTCTAGTGTAGAATAAGTATAAAAATAGAGGAACTTGAAGTTGGTGTGGTACTAGAGGTTCAAAAGGGATGCAGTACATGTAATGGCACACTGTGAATAGTAAAAACACTGTAAATCAGTGTCCCTGACACTGATCCACCCGACTTCAGTGTCATGGACACTAAAGTCATGGACGCTGCTATTTAGTGTCCATCCCTGGACACTAATTTTCGCCGTCAGTCCGCGGATGACAATAAATTTCAATGTCAGGCGTGTGAGTGACAATATTGAATGTTTAACTTAATCGCACGTTCGGAAAAGCTTAGGGGGATGGTCTCGTCCATCCGTTACTATGGTGACGTGCGGAGTCTGCGGGGTTTAAAAAACCGTATCCCCAGTGGTGGGGACGTTTGAAACTCAGCTGGACATTCACTCGCAAGTGTGGCAAAGTCGCGTCGTACTTTCAGACTCCGACTTATCTCTTCATCTCCGTACCACCATCATGTGTCCCCTCACCTTCTGCACCTCCCTCATCACCTCGAGCTCGCCAGATGAGTAACATCTATCTATTGCATCTTCAAGGTTGTGTTCTCAATAAATTACGGATTTAGAGACCAATTCACGGGTGGATTTAATCACTAGGGAGCGGATGTAGTAGATTATGTAATCAGCCTCAAGTAAGTTGGACCGTTACTTTCCCACCAGACTAACATGGCTCTTCCACGACATGCACCAGGAGGACACGGAGGGCAACACCACGATGACAACGACAATGCCATGGCACCATCGAGCAGGCACTAACACGATGCGTGTGCTCTTACACGCCATCGCTACCACCCACGCAGCGCGCGAGGCGATGAGGCCCGACCACCAATACTACTAGCTTCATCGCCACGCACACCGACGGATGGCTCACTTTACTTTCTTGTCGCAAACATACTCCATTGTATTAGGATATTATTGCAGAATAAATTATATGTGATATTCTGATTTACTACCCGGTGGGATCTCGATGGTGGATACTACATATCAATGTCCCAGGTGAAATGAAACAGTAGGGTTCGATGTCAAGGACACTGATTTTTAGTAGATCGAATGTCCACTTCAGCGTCATGATTGGACATTATTTTTTAGTGTCGGACACTAATTTCTATATGACGGGGTCATTAATTACAATCACATCGGACGCTGATTTATAGCGACTTTACTATTCACAGTGGAAAGGACAGTCGATTGCCACCGATCAGATATCTCGAGAGAAATGGTTGAAATTGGAATTCATGTCAGTCAGCATTTTGCGCCCCACAGACCTTCGGCGTTATCAGTTCCCGATGAGGAAGAGTGGGTTCTCCTCTGCTCCACCCCGGTCCTGTACCTCGACTTCCGCAGTGAAATCCACTTGCGATCTCATAATACGTACTCCACATCATGCGATTCATGTCCGTGGCTCCATAGCGATCGATTCAGGTTTGTTGGTCTGTTCGACGAGCTTAGAATGGCCACTTTGTGACTGACGGTGCGACAGTCCAGAAGATCCCCGACATGCTATATCACCCAAACCCAGTAGCAAGGCTGGTTGTGTCCATCAACTAGAACCTGAATGTCCTTGAACGACCAGCGGAAAATGAGCAAGTTCAAGTGGCTGGTCGGGGTGTTGTGCAGAAACAAGCAAGTCATTTCAACAACTACTTCAATCACCGTAGATCCTTCCGTCGCACTTCTGCTTTACTGATGGAGTCCTATAGGACACATTTCATATCACAGACGCTCTTACTCTGTCTACACTACCCTGGGACTCGACAACGTATTGAGTTACTCTTGTCAGGCAGTCTTAGCCTTGTATGTCATTGCCTCCTCCACGAACTCAGCTTCCCCGAATACTTCCTTCACTTTGGGGTGGGCGGTAACCTTCTCGTAGTGAGCAAAGACGTTCGGGTACTGCGCCCTCTCCGCGGTACCACAAGTGATCTTCCCAGCCTGCTGGCTCACCGCCGCAACCGTAATATCAGCGAGCGTCATCGCGTCGGATATCACGTAGCCAGAGGTGCTCGCAGCAAGATGCTCGTCGAGGAACTTGAGCGCACGAGCCTGCCTTCCGAGGTTGATGTCATGCATCTGATAATCGAGTTCCATTTTTGCACACCACACACGAGTCTCGAAGGCACATACCTCCTTACTGTAAGGACCGAGGTATCCGGCGACGAGCGCCATGATCTCGTAGCTGAACGTGGCGATCTCTGTCTCTCCAAAGTGTACCCACTGGTCAACGAGGGCAGCTTCGCTGGCATCCTTTCCGAGCAATCCGCAGCCGGGGACCAAGGAGGCCACTGGTTTACGTCATTGGTTATTTGGGTGCAAGGTAACGAGCCACGGGTGTAACTTACCATAGCGTGCGATAGGGGCGCCTTCGAACAACTTGAACCCCTTGTTGTCTTCGAAAGCTGGAATCTTTCCCAGGGGGAATTTGGTGAGGTATTCAGGTGATTTGTTTGTCACGTTGTGTTCGAAGGGTGGAGTGTCAAGCTCAAGGCCTGCTACAGACGCAGCGGCGAGAATCTGTGCAAGAGGAGGTGATTCACAGTCAAGTCGACTGTCCAGTCTCTTCGTGACGGTGGACGCGACGTACGACTTTGGTTTGACGTTGGATTGCGATTCCCCACAGAGTGCCGATGGGTGCCATGCTGTATGCGATACGGTTCCAGGTATCTTCTAGATCTTGGTTGTTTCTGAAGACTTTTGGCTCTGATCAAAACTCGCACTATATACTGATGCTAAGCCACACAGGATTCATCCAGTGACCGACCACGGCGCAGCGGATTCAAAGGAAATTCTAATGGTGCTACTTGATGATGACTATATCGCAGCCGCTGTGCATGCTGCGGCAATATTGCTGATTGAATGAATGATTGGTTGCGGTCCGGAGTCATGTCACGTGAGTGCTTCCTTGAAGCATAATGTTGCTCAATGCAGCTCGAGATTTCTTTATTACCCGAACATCCAACTGGTACCACTGCTGGCTTTCGGACACATGGATGTCTCGTTAGCTGTGCAGTCGGCTGGTCAACGTACTCTCTGGAAGGCAAGGTTTTCGTTTCAGTGTGATACCATACTGTATATCTCGGACGCTCCTTGGTGTCCCTGGTCTGATCCCCTTGCACTTGTTATGAATCCTTGGTACTTATTCCAATAATTGTGACACGGACAGGCACTGCCCGCAGCACGCACAGAAGCTAATCACCCAACAACAAAGTAAATATAGTCGGCGATGAAAGGATCAGCGTCCCCGACTCGGTAGGAAACATGCTTTTGTGCTTTCTCTCAGGGTAGACCGCGAAGTCCTGTTTTTCTCGTGTTCGGCCGGTGGTTGTACCACATGATTTTTTATGAGATAAACGCACTGGGTAAAGACGCGGGTTCAATTCAGCATACCGGTCCACAGGGACGTGTGTAGTGCTACATTTCGCATGCGTGGAAACTACGGGATTGAATGGTCGGCATATCATTTTCGTGGTAGTTATGGAGAAGCGGGTCCGCAGCACGCCGACCTTCTGTTTGTGATGATGCTGCTCGTTTACCCACTGATGCTAGTCACCGACCCGTCAGCAGACCGGCACGTACACTTTTACCCACAGGGTTGGAACGTCGGCCAAGGATCGAAACTGGTATCCCTGAACCGTGAGCCGGCCACCTTTGAGAATACGCAGGAATGGTGATACACCCTCCAATAAAACCCAGGATTGCAGTCATCGAAGGATCCAAGCAAAATTCTTTTGGCTCGGATGAGAAGTTTGTCCCCCACAAACTGCCCCCTGCCTGTGTGGAAGCCCAACCAACTGCATAGTCTATGGCTACATACTCGTGGTTCGGCATGGTGTTTACGTATCCCGTATCATGGACCAATGGAGCCCATCTCCAGCATCCGAGTAAGAACACGACAGCCATGCGGGCAACCTGATCAAAATGCTGGCATCGCCTGAGATGCTGATCCATGCTGATCCAATGTGGGTCAAACAACACGGGCTAAGGAGAGTCCACGTACGGTCACATGGACCCTCGCGGGCGGCTGTGCGTTGTTCATTTGTTGTGCCTCATAGGAAACGAGCTCAGGCTATCATGACGACCATCACCGCAAGGACATACAGGGCCCGGTCTCTTCGGGGCTGCAGGACCTTGGCCGGTACTGTGGGAAGCATCCTTGTTCGGCTGGCTTAGCAGATCTAGACGATTTGCGCTGTGGCGTGTGATGGGTGCCTGTGGTTTCACGGTGGATTTTACGACCGTTCGCCAAGATGCTATCAAGGAGGAACACTCACTCCTCATTTGCAGCATTTACCCTTGCTGGTGACTGAGAACAGGATCGAAGATCTGCAGGCCGAGGCGACTTTCCGGAAAGTCGATGGGGATCATGCAAAGCTGGGCCCTTGTTACACATCCTGAATCCCGTCTGTAGCCACCTTTTGAGCATTAGAATGCGGTCAGATGACTCAACAGTGTCGAGACTTTTCTCTTGACAGGGTGCTTCAAGAGGGGAGGTCATGGAGGTCTTACGATCGTGACATGACATGGGACGAGCCTGGCGGCGGTACCTCAACCTTATGAGGATAGGCAGATGACTCCCGCAACATCAACACAGAGCCAGGGGGACAGTCAAGTCACGACAAACCTCATCATAACCGAATAGAGGTTTGGGTGTACTGGATGGTAGCTCGACCAGAGTTGTCTTGAGAACTAGCTTCCAAAAGGAAAAATGATGAACTCCTGCGCCGAGCAAGTCATCATCTTCGCTGTAGATCGCGGACTCGGGTGGGCTAGATGTCATAAGGACATCCTGGTATAGGTATACAGAATAAAGGAGTCAGCACGACTCTTTTAGTGGCAGGGCCTACCGGATTAGAGTCTAGTGGTTTATCGCCATGGCCGCCCGAAATCGAAGTCCACTCGCCACGTTGTTGTTCCTGTTGGGTAGGTGCCTAATGTAGTAGTGTATCAATGGGAGATTCTAAGACGATCTGCGACGTACCAGCACTATGAAGGCATAATATATTTACGTGGAAAGGACCACACGAGTCCGGAAGGATGTTGCTGAGGGTGATTCGTAATCTCAGCAACATCCTTCCGGACCCGTGTGGTCGAATAGTGATTTTCATATCGTCCAGTGCCGCAGTGGCAAGACGACTGCTATCCGAAAAGAGTGATATCTTCGCTATCCTGAACGACAGGGCGAACCCGAGTGAGGGTCAATGCATCCAAAAAAACAAGAGGCGGAGGCGGCAATGAATGTCCAGTTGGCGGCTGGAGCGATACATTTGACGTCGACGTCGTCATTGAGAATCTGCGATTCGGCGGGTGGGGGTCCGGTGGACGCATCAAAAGAGATGATTTTCTTGTCGTCAAATGCGATGAAGAATTGCCTCCCGTTGTTTGACCACGCAAGCGAAGTGGTTGGGGACAATATTGGGGGGTAATCCAGATACTGAGGGTTCGTCGCCATTAGTTGCGACTATCGAAAATGGGCCCGAGGCTCTGAGGATCGAGTCGTCACGCGTCACGGGCGGTGCCACGTGCTCCCTTGACAAGGTTTGACTCGGAGCGGGCTTGGCAACACTCGATTGAGGCTTGTCCTCAGTCGCTGCGGCGAACCTGGTCGAATCTGGGAGGTACGGCGTACACCGCGGTGCTTGTGCCCTCCATCTCGAAGACCTTTTCCCGTACGCTTGCATAGTCCGCACACCATCCACTCGTGATCCACAGAAATGGCGTTCAAGTCCGTTCCCATCTTTTGACCGTGTCTGCGAGTCGCCATCGAGTTCCCCGAAAATATTCCCTCAGGGTGGAACACACAGTCACACACTGTGTGACACCAAATGCGCAGTCACCACTGGCACCAGATCAAACTGACCCTCAAAAAGTTTCATCGGCTCCGTGATGCATCGCCTTGGCCGATTCTCGGGCTCAACTCAGTCTGCTCAACTTAAAATTGGGCCCTGGCAACAATCCTAACATGGGCATCGATGATAAATAGCATATGTGACATGACGCGGAGGGTTGGCGAGGAGCATCGTAGGCACTTGTTCTCGCGAACTTCAATCCCCCTCCCCCTTACGTTACTGGGTGACTCAAGCTGCTCATCACGGTGATTGTTTGAACGATGGTTCACTGGTGGCAGGACCCAGCGGTAGAAGCTCGCCTTGACGTTGCTTATGTGAATATAGTATTTTGGCTATTGGGTGTTTATGGGTATGTTTTTCATTCGTGGTAGAAAGGCGTGCTTGACAAAATCATCGTCTAGCTGGGAATATTTACAGTCCTTCGGTGTAGAATACGCCGTCATTCGTGGGCGTCTGCCCTTCCGTTGGCCACTTGTAAGCGACCGTGTCTCCATTGTCCCATAGCATGAATGACTCCTGCCCGGAGGTCCCATACCTACTTGGAAGGCTATTTTCTCTGACGAACGTCGTTTTGCTGTGAGTACCAGGGTGACGATTAGACCGGTAACCCATTCATGTTCACATGCAGTGCAATCGAGACAAGCCCATTGTCGGCGGGTTTCGCGTGCCAATGTCAGTTCTCAACTATATCACTGTCGCTCCACACAGCTTATCCGTCTGCTCAGCTGGAATTACCTTGATAGCAGTGAGACGCCCTGCCCTGCTCGTGTATCAGATCCATTGTTGTTGAAAAGTTGTTTGACTTTAGATATCAGGGAGCATTGCCATTGGAACTTCCTCAACAAATTTCATGATTCGCACGTGGGTCCGGGTGGTGCTATATATTGATTGATTTGCATCTTACCAGGACAGTAGATGGGTGATCTGGAAGGACTCCCGTTTGGTGCATCTCCTGCTATTACTAATTGCTCTCGGACATTGGACCATATTAGCACTAAGTATGAGTTCTTCTCCGCAGATTTCACCCTAACACACCATAATCTTGAATTAGATGTGGTGAACTTCACTGCCTTCAGGTCAGACGGGGTCTGCGTTGTTCAGCTTATCCATCCGGCAGTATTCGCAGGACTCATGATGTACAGTAAGTCGCTTTATTGCATTCAAGGCGGGGTACTATTCAACCGGTCTATCTAAGCTATGTGCTATGATCTCCTTGTGCTCGTATTGTCCACCGCGAAACTGTCACGACAGCCATCTAAATCTCCTTTGAAGGAGCGTTTGCTCGCGCAAGGTTTATTGTATTTTGCCATAGCGACTATGGCAAATATTCTACCAATGGTCCGCACCACGCATGCTCCATTCACTATCATATATTTATCATCGTCATCTACAGGTTTTTTCTTTCCTTGGTTCCAGTGGTATGACCACGCACTCTTTTTCGTAGCTTGCATGATTCAACGCATGGCAGGTATGGTTAATGTAACTGGTCCTTTCGGTAAGCTAGTGGTTCGTGGTGGCGTGTGCATGATCTAGCTGACAAGGTCGCGGTACTTAGCCGTTACGACAGGGTATGCCTGCCGGAGCCAGACTGCAAGTACTGACTGACCCTGATGAATTTCAGTGCAATTGTATCGTGCAGAGCAGTGAGATCACTTCTTGGCCTTCGTATGCCACACGAAGGTGCGCATGGCAATGATATTAGATGCGTATGACTTATGCGTGAGCAGCCACTTGCTCGGAGGCGGTGTCGACAATAATGCCGTGTTGACGACCCAGCCTTCAGGGCAAACCTTGATCATTTCAAAGGGCATCTGCCGACGTTTTACTCAACGGCGTGCGTGCTGAACGGTGCATTCTTTGCGATGCCCATGCTACCCTTTGTTTCTGGTGTTTTAGACTTACTGTGTATCTTTTTCTCCAGAGTCATACCCAGTCTATTTGTAGCCGTATTTGCGGAGCATTTGGCCCGCCGTCCATTATCTATAGCTTCTTGGCCATCTTTGCTTGGTAAGATCCGCGATATCATCTATCGCGCGGCCAAGGTCACAAGGAGACGGCCGGAGAGCGCGAGAGAGACGAAGGTGAGGTTCGGACAAGCATCTTTCGTGGCGGCAGATATGATCATATGGGACGGCTCCGGGCCTGATCCTGTGGCTGGTCCGACCAAGGTGGTTCTCTCAATATATTGGATGCGGTTGTGAACGACATGGTTCGACTACTACAGAAATGTTTGTTGGTGTACTGTTAATCACCCGTCCGAACCAGCAGGTACATATCTCGAGTGTCATCCTTGCACAGGCCACCGAGGTCTTTCTCGCGAAATGCATCCAAGAGAAGAAAGCGAATGCACTCGTCGCAGAGAATGCTTATCAGGCCGCATCCCTGTATTTATCCCTCTCCGAGGAAGTAAAAGATTTCTTAGGAAAGTCGTTAGGCATTGACCTATTAACCCTGAACGATACACACCATTACCACACTCCCTGAGGCACAACGACCCCCATCGTATGCAATGGGACGTACTTCCCATCACACATTACTCCCAGCATTCCGCATTTCCGTCTCTCCCATCGGTATCTCTTCATCCTCCAACTCCCCCTCGTTCTGCCCCGCATCCGCAAACACGATCGCAGTTTCACGAAGACTGCGCCCAGGCACCGAAGTGAAACCAAACTCGGTGTCTATGTCGCGCGCATCATGATACAGCGCCCGCATGCTCAAGACGAAACGCGGGGTGAGCGTGAACACAGGCACGTATTCCAAGATCCCTATCGGTAGTGCCCGCCATCCTGTGGTAGGGACGTTGCCCCCAAGAACCAGGACGTTGACGAGTCCGAAGAGGAGGGTGCTACAATCACAGGAAATTAAGCGTGAGTGCACCGATTGGAACAGTAAGGTTGAGATGTGGACGTACGCGAGGAAGTAAAGCATGCCTTCCCTGGCGAAAAGGTTCACATAACCGTTGAGTTGCCACCGCTTGGTCACCTTGTGCAGTTGAAACGACTGCCGGATGAATTGGGTGGTCACGAGGAGACACATCACTGCAGCGAGTGCAAATTGAAGACTGTCGTTTATCACAGCCCAAATGGCTGAACCAGATTCGGCCACACAAAATGAAAAGTCAAGCACTTGAGCTGTAACCACTATACGATGGTACGCGTGTGACGTGGATGCCCCTGTTAGAATAGCATGCGTGACATGAATCCAGGGGTTTCACATACCTCTGAACTCGTTCGGAGTGCTGAGAATAATACATGCGACGATGAATGGGATGATCTCCAGGACATAGAGCGTGAGGAGAACGCCAAGGATGACCTTGGATCGACTATACAATACCCAGACGCGGAGGATCATCACCACTACAGTCACCACGGTCATGCACCTCGCTTAAAGCGAACAACACAAAGACGCACAATCTGCGGCACCAGTGAAAACGACCATTGCCCATGCACCAAATATACCGAGTATATCACCTTGGAAGTATCCTTAACAGAGTGAACATGAGTAGCATCGATCGAACACGCTCACAGCTGTTCAGAGGGTATCAATCGTTTGAACCTGTCGGTGAGAAGACAAGGGTGAACACACACGTCTAGGAGTGTATTTAAGTACGGGCGTATTTCATCACCAATAAGAAATCACCTCTGCAGGGCCAGGTAGGAAAGAACTCCCCACTGTTATTCAACTGGTCAGTTGAACGGACTGTACCTTTCGGGTCTCGAACGTACCGAGGGTATAGGTTCTGATAGGAGGATCTGTAGAGTTAGCCCTCTAATGTGTGTTCAAAGCGTTGACGTACATGACGCCGCAAAGACCAAAATAACGAATCTGTAACAACGGTTTAGCTTCGCACAGTGTCGCAAAATGCCCTAGAGTACCCACGAGAATGAATAAAGTGGACACCCAAGTCCAAGGTTTTTTCTGCAGTCAGGTCAGAAATACACGACCTGCCCAAAACAAGTGTCTGCTAACCCAAACATATTCGATCTACAAACATCGAGTCACCAGTTCAGTGAGATCCCCAAATACATGACCAGTGAATACCTCGTGGGGAAAGGTAAGGACTGACAACGCCAAAGTGAGTCTAACCTGAAGAGGCAGATAACGGACATGTGTTGCTCACTGTAATCATATCCGATAGCAGTAAGGATCACAACTAGCAAGGACACTGAGATCGATGGTCAAGAGATGAGTTGGCGGCAATACGCGTACGTGTCACATAGTTATTCTCCAGGATACTTGTTACGGCTGATTGCAGTGCGGACGACATGACCTTGAAGTATGGGTATGCACCCCTCAGAGGCACTGAAACGCACAACAGAGCGAGAGGGTATATCACAGACACCTGAGGGCTGCGAACCTCTGAAAGGGCAGTGTCGTCTTGCTGCGCTCCCATCAGAACATGCCGCGGCATTACATACTTTGTGACTCGTGGTCAAAGGCAGATGCGACCAATGGCAGTCCTGATTTAATTTAATACTGCCATCCAGGTCGGCATAAGAGGCGTTAATGCGAATCATCGAGAACAACGCAACAGAAAGACATACCCAAGAACATAGTAGCTTCGAATGTTACCCCGTCGCTACTAGATGCGGTGTGGTTCTGTGAACACCCGTTGCAGCGGCCTTGGATACCAGTTGTGGCGCCACTGTTTAAATGTTGGATACACGGTGCAAGCCGATCATGATGGCATCAATGATGGTGGCCTCATGACAAGATTCAACCGGCAGCCGCCGGTCAATAACCTTGCGTAAAGTCAGCGCTAACCCCGCTCCCGCCGGAGCCCTTTGTAGGGTGGTGGTACAGACTCTTCACAGTACTAGTAATAAGTCAAGGATGGGTTCGACCGCAAGAAAATAACCGATTGAGGCCGAGTCGATCGATGATGTGGTCGGGTCTGATGTACAGCTTTTTGATGTGCAGCTGTCGATGCCAGCGCTCAACGTTCAACGTACAGTTGGCATGGAAAACGTTCGTTTTCTGGACGCGAAGGCCGGAGGAGGGTCTACACACCCTGGTCTGGGTTCGGACTCATCGCCCCCTTGCAATTCATATGAGCACTCTACTTACCCGTCCATACTTTCGATGACCAAGGTTTAAACGTCGGGCGGAGGCTCTTTGTCGATGCGGCTTGGAAAACGTGGCAGTTCAAGTCAGTCATCATGATTGTCCTCGGTGTCAATGAGTACCAACCTGTTAACTCGAAGTTTAACAGCGATCGCGTCGACGGCTATCATGTGACAGCGGAACTACGTACGACTCAGCTTGAGTAGACAGAGTCACTTGTACAATCCGTCGTCGTGCGAGGGCCCGGGGACAACGGACCGAAGTGCCGAACCGTCGACTTATCCGAATATGCTGCTGTCAGTATTGCAACGTGACACGTCCGAACCAGGGTACACACCTGGTGGGAGCACTCATGCTCCCGGAAATTGGCATGCGAGAGTGACGCCGTCCATTATGTACGGGTCAGTCGTGGTTCTAGCCCCCAATCAAACTTAATCAAAACGTCAGTCCATCATGCGCAACGCCATGCATCGAATCGAGCTAACCAGGTATCCATCGTCTCACCCTCTGGTCTCTGGCCTCAGACCAAGTCAGCGGCTCGAGGCGTACGCTTTCAACACAGAGCTCATCGTGATCCGATTCCGATTCTGCCTCATTCTTCATGCACATGGTCAATGCAACGCGTCCAAATCAACGGGATGACGTAGACACATCGTGACGTCGGCCCGGGAATGCCCTTGCTATATCAAGACCACACTACCGATCCCATCCTCACCCAGGCTTGTCGAAATAAATCAATTCTAAAAATTCCAGAGACCTAACGCTACACTACAGTTGAACGACGAAAATAGGAGAGGAAAAAGAAGACGAAACATACGATGCACAAATTAACAGAAAAACAATCTCGGATGGGAAGGTGGATATAAATAAAAATGTGTGGAGGTATCCGGGACGGTCGAATACGGACATGCAAATCCAATAGCTCAGGGGAGTAGTGAGATAAAGAGATGAGA
>JBBPRK010001444.1:0-12230 GCA_038093075.1 Boletus patriciae | reverse complement strand
AGCGAAACTCCCTCTTATCTCCTATCATAGTCACATGACATGATATTAAAGTTCGTGTCAATACGTACAAACAGTACTTAGACACTATAAAGGAGTGGACTAGCCCTCCTTCAATCTTTACCTCATTTCACTATCATCTCTTCTATGAAACGAACTCAAGCTTCTCACAGATACCCAGTTAGTGAGCTCTCTCATTAATGTCACTTCCTACTGTCGCTCCTCTAGAGAATAGGTTCTCCATTCTCTTTAGGTTATGAGCCCTGAATGTTGGTCTTTTGGACGATGTTGCTTTTAAATTCGCTTCGTGCCTATTTGAAAGACTGTTTGCTGTCTTCGTGATACAAACAGAATTGTCATATCTCCACGATAAGACAAGATGCCATCGATCTTCTCAGGCTCAGGTATCTTGATGGTTTTGAGTAACGTGGTTTTTTATTTGTGTTTGACTCTTCTTGCGATCATTGGGTCAGTTGTGCTTGGACATCCTGGTTATACCAGGTCCTTTGCCTTGATCTTTATAGGTCAAAGTTATATTGTTTTTATTCGGTATATGGCAGACGATCATCGTTGTCATATTGGCATTCAGATACGGACTACTAATGCACTTCACACCATGGCTTACCAGGTGATCCCCATTATCCTTAACTGGAATATTTTTGATCCAAACGAACTTCCTCCAGATTACCGAGTAAGTCGTCATGATTTTTATATTGGGGATATTCTCTTTAATCTGCATCCTCCTGCTATTGGTCAACCAACTGCGGATGAGGATGAGATTCTTCGCGCTCCTCCTCCATATCCGGAACGATATCCTTGAATAGGGGATAATCAAGCCAATCCCTTAAGGGGACAACCGAATAGGCATCAAGTAATAAGGCCTACACCATTTGGATTACCAAATGGTCCTAGAGGTCGTCGTTTTGGTAGAATCTCTGATGCAGAAGTTAACAGTGTCCTCTCTTGAGCCTTACATCCCAAGATCATCCTCGGAGATACGAGAGATGAACCAATTGGTTCTGGACCATCTCGAGGAAACCTCAATACTGTTAACCTCTCTGAGACAAGGACTAACCCTTTGCCAAGGTTACGACAAACATGTCAAAATGAATGTCATCCGCAGTTTGCACGACGTGAACCGTCTGGAGTTTGATCATTGGATCCTCCAAGACAGGCCACTGCCCGCGCAGCAGAGACGCGATCCGTGGTGGAACGTCTTCCACGATGCCCGCTATGACCCAGAGTACACAGGCTGGCGTGCAGTTGTGCATGCTGTAGACCCCAAGGACCTCGGACTTCCTGAGAGACCTGATGGGAAAGCCATCCTCCTCTATGCTTATGAGGAAGAGGAACTGTGCTCTGTTTTAGAAGGAAATGGTTTTTGTTTTCCGGGTTCAGACTCACGATATTGTTTTATTCATTTCCAAGGCAACAAGATTCTTTCTGGGGAACAACAAAGATATGGAGTTTATTTTCCTCTTTTCTCACATGCTGATGCACTTGATGACATGGAAACCATGTTGGTACCAAATGTGGACCCTCCTGAGTTCTCATATGAGTACATTGACCTATGGCAGAAATGCCAATGGTATAATCCCTTATGGGACGTTCCTCGGATTTCCAAATGGAACGAGTGCGTAGATCAGATGTGGAGGTCCGCTTTTCATAAACGTATGGACCCTTATCTTTCTATTTTGAAACAGCATGCCAAAGATCCTCTCATCAAGATGATTGTTGAACTTGAGCAACAGCTCAATGACACAGTGAAGTCAGCGACTGACTTTTCCACTAATATCAATGCCCTTTTGGCAGAGGCATCCAAATCTGCGGTGGCTGGCCCATCTCAGAAATGAGCTAGACGAGAGGAAAGTGAGAAAGGAAAGATCTTGGGAATGGGAAACCCTGACCAAGACCGTCCCTCACCTCCTCGTCGAAAGCGTACCCACAGAATGGCCCCTACTGGTGTCATTAGGAAATCAGTACCTGTGCGACATACCGCTGTCCCTCGCAGCACTGCACCTTCATTGGTTTCAAAATTTTTATGATTTGAACTATGCTACTGATTTCATTTGCCTTTCTTATTTTGGATGTACTTTTCCGGGTTTTAATCAAAACGGTGTTTGCATCGAAAACCCACACTATTTCGATGAACTTCTATTCCTCGAAATGGAAGAGTATATTGAAAAGAAAAGTATCTTTACAACATACTGCGACACATCTGGTATCCAGAGTGAAACTAGTGAGTATGAAACTGACACATCTATGTCACAAAATGACTCAGATAGCGATGCGATGAGGAATCTCCATCTTATGCCCGCCTTCATCTCACATTACTTCTCTTGGTTCCTTTACGGCTACCAGTGCAAACCTGGCAGTTACTGACCTTATTATTCTTGGTTTTCTTTAGAATTTGAAACATGTCTTCTACCAAAGACTCTGGATCTGGCAGTCTCACTGGCAAAGTTCTCGTACTTGAAGGCACATCTAACTACCACACTTGGTTGGAATCTATCCAATCCTTTTTGATGATGCTCAAAGTATGGCGTATTGCGGATGGAACGTCCAAATATCCTACCACTGGTAATGATGAAGTTAAGAACACCTGGTTCGACTTGGATTACCAGGCACTAGGTGTTATCTCGCTTCATGTTAAGGAAGACCTTTGTACCAGCGTCACAAAAACCTATAACACTGCGTTTGATTCCCTTTCTCATACTACTTTGGCAAATCTTGCTAAACTTTATGCCACGTCCGGACCAACCAGACAATTTTATCTATTTAGGGAAATCGTGAACTGGTGCTTGGGGGGGGGGGAGATGTTTCGGCTGAGGTAGCACACCTCATCAACCTGTTTGCTCGTCTCAAGGGCGCAGGACTCAACCTCCCAAACAACCTTTGCGCCATGTTAATCTGCACTGGACTTGGAGATAACTACTCCAACCTTGTCACAATCACCATTCACACTATTGGTACAATAGATTTCACCCCTGACAAAATCATTCCTATGATCCTTGCTGAGTCGCAACGACAAGGCACTTCCCTAGCCAACCGTATTTCTTCAAATAAAGCCAAAACTATAAAAAAGGCTAGTTCCGAGCATTGCAAAATCTGTTGTGGGACCTCCCATAAAACAGAGAACTGTTGGAAGCTTACAGGGAAACCTGGAAGCGCTGGAAATTCTGGTAACCAGAATAAACAGAACCAACAGAAAACACAACAGAATACTGGTAACCAGAGTTCTGGAGGGGACAATAAGAAGAAAGGCAAAGGCTGCGGTAAAGGCAAAGGTAAAGGTAAAGGTAAAGCCAATGAAACTCATGTTTCCGATGAGGCCATGATTCTGGATGAACCAGACGTTGGTGACAATGATTCTGATGTCACAATCAAAATGGATGGATTACCTTCCATTTCCTCTTTCTTCCTTGGCAAACCAGGAGAATCGTTGACCACAAGGATTGACAATGAGGAAATACTTGATTGGGGAGAAAGTGACGATGGTATGGAAACTGCCTTTATGGCACAACCAAACACATCTTTTCACAGAATGTCCTTTTAAATCAGTCTACCAAGAAAGGAGATACATGATGACCCAAGGTAGACAAACATGGTGAAAATGTTTATGGGAATTACGATCGAAATGCTGACGGCACATGGAAACGTGGCCTGGCATCTGAAATGGTATCATGGAACCCCAATATACCATTCAATGATACAACCGGCTATGTAGACGAAACATACTTTGATAGCAAAAATGGATACTCTTCTTGCTATATGGTGACTGATTACCAATACAAGGATAAATGGATGGTGGATTCTGGATGTACTGACCACCTATCTCCATTCCTTGATGATTTTGTTTCAAAAGAAGATCGCAAAAGAAATTGTAAAACTGCTAATGGAACAATGCCTATATATGGACCAGGAACAGTTTTATTCAAACACAACAATGGGGAACGTGATATAACTCTTGTACTAGATGGAGTTTATTATGCACCCCACATATCACATCATCTCCTTTCCGTTACCACCCTAACCAAAAAGGGTTTTAGGTGTACAATTGGAGATAAAACTCAAATCTGGGACAAAACTGGCACTCTGATTATTACGGCTACACAGCTGAATTCTTCAGATTCCTTACACTGGTTTTTGTCGTCACCAATGCAACCAGATAGTAACGCTTCCAGTATACAAAGGGATGATAATTACCTTTTGTGGCATGGATGAATGGGCCATTGCTCACGCAACGCCTTACGTCACGCTTTCAATCATGTTTCTGGTATACTGAAACTTGATATCCCTCCCAATCTATGACCTTGTCGTGGATGCTCTCTTGGCAAGGCCACTGAACGACCATTCCCACCCTCTACCTCCAGGGGGGTAAAACCACTCGGATTGGTTCATACTGATATTTGTGAATTTCCCATGCAATCTCACACTAAACATGTATGGATGATGACCTTTTTGGATGATTTTTCAGGTTACGGCAGTATTGCCTGCCTGGAACGTAAGTTGGATGCAGCAACTGCTTTCTGAAATTGGTTTGTTTGGGCTGAAAAAGCCTGTGGGAACAAACTGTTGAAACCGCATTCAGACTGTGGAGGGGAATACATAAGTTCTGACCTATGGAACTTCCTTTCCGAAAACAGTGTTGAACATCAGATGACAGTCCCACACACACCTCAACAAAATGGTAGAGCTGAACGTTTTAATTGTACACTTTTAGAGAAATCTGAAGCTATACGACAACATGCATGTCTACCATCATTCTTTTGGCAGGATGCAGTTGAAACCAGCCTTCATATATATAACAGACAACCAATACATTGTCATAATTGGTTCACTCCAACACAGTTATGGAATGGTACAAAACCAGATCTCTCTTACTTTAGAACTTTTGGTTGTCAGGCGTATGTTTTCATACCCAAAGACAAACAACCTAACAAACTCACTCCAAAGTCTGAAGATATGATCTTCATTGGCTATGAACCTGGAACAAAGGAATATCACTTCTGGTCTCGAACTAGAAGAACGATTGTTATTTCTTCTACTGCCACATTTGATGAGTTTGACTTCCCAAATTGTCCTAGAGAGAAACTACCTGACAAACCACCTCCCGAAAATCAATCTTCAGAAACTAACGACCAAGGGAATATGAATCAAGGAGGAGACGACAGTCTACAACCTCCTGATCAAAATCAACCAGATCACCCACCACCTCAAAGACCTGACCCAGGTTTACCAGGATCAGATACCGAAAATAGCGATGATGATTTATATGGTCCTCCCAGACCATCCAAACCCACAGGTAGCAAATCGACAGGAGAGAGTCGACAGAATCCTCCTGCTCCTGTACCACCTCAAGTCCCTATTCCACCTCGACCTAATTTTCCTCAACCACCTAAATGTACTAATCCATCCTAGAGCTCCAATGGAACCTCGAGTTTGTCCTACTAGAACCATTAAACCAGTTATTCAAAAGGATTCAATATATGGGAATCGGACACCAACCCAAATCGAACAACAGATTAGGACTGTACAAGATTTTGTATGAAAGGTACTAAGGCAGGGATACCAGGAACAACCGGACCCTATCCCATTGCAATCCACAGATCCCAGATCTGAAGATAGAGATATTCACATGCTGGGAAACTCAAGCGAGGAGGAGCCTAACCGAATGGCTGAGAAAGTCGAATTATCTTCTTCATTCATTTCTGAATTATTGGCTCATGCTATAGAATCGTTGGATAGACCGAAATTCTTCCGTGATATTAAAAAGATGCCAATAGAAGATCAAAAGGACTGGGAAAAGGCTTGTGATGACAAAATGAAGTCACTTGCTGATCAAAAGGTTTGGAAACTGGTTGATTTACCCCCAGGTCAAAAAACCGTTAAATGTTGATGGGTTTTTCTTGCAAAGTCCGATGGACACAAAAAAGCACGCTTGGTAGCCAAGGCCTTTACTCAAGTATATGGAATTGATTTCAAGGAAACCTTCTCACCGGTTGCATGGTTTGAAACTGTACGTATTCTACTTGCACTAGCTGCACTTGAGGATTGGGATACAAGTCACTCGATGTCAAAACTGCATACCTCTATGGTGAGCTAGATGAAGAGATATACATGGATCAACCAGAAGGTTATATCAAAAAGGGTCAAGAGAGAAAGGTTTGTCAATTGCTGAAAAGTCTTTACGAACTTAAACAATCAGCACTTCAATAGAATAAAGAGCTCCATAAGTCTCTTCTTGATTTAGGGCTTACCCGTACACGATTGGATGCCGGTGTGTATTTCAAATTTGATGGAACTGACATAACTCTAGTCATTGTCTATGTTGATGATGTACTCTTCATGGGATCAAATCCGAAACTTGTGAAAGGAGAAAAAGGAAAATTTATGAAGGTATGGGAATCTAGAGATCTAGGCAAAGCCAAGGAATACCTAGGCATGCGCATAACCCGTGATCGAAAGAAACGGACATTAACCCTGGACCAATATGTCTATGTGGAAAAAGTCCTCAAACGATTCAGAATGCAAAAAGCCAAACCAGCTTGAACTCCACTTCCGACTGGTTATAATCCAAAGATCTCAGATATCGAGGCAACCTCAGATATCCATTCCCAATATCAATCGGTAATTGGATCATTGCTCTATATTATGCTTGGAACTCAACCAGACATTGCCTATGCGGTTATCCATATGTCACAATTTTGTGCTAATCCTTCACAAGAACACCTAAGTCGAGCACTTTACATCGTACGATATCTTGGATCAACCAAGAATCTGGCTTTACGCTACGATGGTGCAAACCATGATGGTTTCTTAGGATATACAGATAGTGATTGGGCAGCTAATCCAGATGATCGGAAATTCATCACTAGATATGTCTTATTCCTCGCTAACTCTCCTGTTTCATGGTTAACCAGACGACAGAAGACTGTAGCATTATCATCCACAGAAGCTGAGTATATGGCAATGTCAGATACAACTTGACAGATTTCTTGGATCAAATCACTCCTAGGCGAGATTCATTTCTCAATTCTGAAAGTTCCGCTTTACTGTGACAACCAGGGAGTGATCTTTCTTGCCACTAATCCTGCCCAGGAACAGTGTTCTAAACACATTGGAATATGCTATCACTATATCCGTGAATGTGTGGAAGAAGGAGATAAAATTGATCTCTTCTATATTCCAACTGGAGAACAGATCACTGACATCTTTACCAAGAATCTATCTCCTGTCAAGTTTGAAGACATATGTACATCGAGGCCTTCGTTTAATTTCCTATTCACCATAATCTCGAGGAGGAGTATTGAGAATTATATAAGACTACAAGTCTAGCCCATTCTATTTCTGCTCTTCTATTACAGCCGGGTCTAGACGTCTTATGTAATATAACGACATTATGGTCTAGGTTCTTACATATCACCTTATCTATGACATCATAGATAAACTATTATAGGGAGCCTATAGCGAAACTCCCTCTTATCTCCTATCATAGTCACATGACATGATATTAAAGTTCGTGTCAATACGTACAAACAGTACTTAGACACTATAAAGGAGTGGACTAGCCCTCCTTCAATCTTTACCTCATTCCACTATCATCTCTTCTGTGAAACGAACTCAAGCTTCTCACCAACTACAAGATACCCGGTTAGTGAGCTCTCTCATTAACGTCACTTCCTACTGTCGCTCCTCTAGAGAATAGGTTCTCCATTCTCTTTACTTACAGCTAACTTATGATTTGCTGATGTTCCAGTGCATGACTTAGAACTGTGTTACTAGTACATCACTAGAGCAAGGCTTCCTACCTTTCTTGACCCCTACATGTCTCCAGTCTGTGAAGTCAGGAGAGTATGACAAATGGACATGAATGAAAGCAAAAGAAAATGCTCAACAATGTGACAGTGTTGCATACTGAGCACCAGGTTAACCTTGCACTGTGATGGATCTCCCAACCCTAACCTGTCGCTTCCAAGTTGTAAGTCTTGGGCATACTCCCCATCTAGCATTACTGAGGATGACCAGAAATCACACACTCGGGCCCTTATGATTCCATTGGCATAATCTTTTATCCACCAGATTTGGGCCTGCACAACATCCAAGGCCCACTTCCATGGACAGACCACCCAGATCCACATGATGCACCCAGGCCCATAGCCACACACTGGGATCTTGGCCTGACTGTACTTCTTGCTATATTACATTATTCAGACCCAACTGTATACCTCAGTATATTAGTACATCATTCAGGCCTGTCTGAAGTCACTTAGGGTCATCCAACTCTATTGGATGAAAATCATGCCAGCTGGGTGAGAGCATCAGTATAAAGTGACTATAGTATGTATACAATTTTCATACAGATCTTCAGTTGTTCTTTGGAACATTCACTCAGGTATTTTTCATATTACCTGTTTATATCTTTTCACTTCAGTAGACTACTTCCATTTGAGGGGGAGTGTTGGAGTTTAGCAAATGATATTTGGTTGTATAGCCACCACTTACTTATCACATACTATTCCAAACCTTTATAGACTAGACTTACTTTAGTGACTTCAACTAGAGTATTCTACACAATCATGGTCATGCAGTCTGGCTCACCTGCCCTTGTGTACCTATCCTCATGCCTCCCATTACCTGGTCATGCTGCCACTAAAGGTGACAATAACATGATGTGTGTGATGGTGAAACAACCCAACAAGCCCGTTGAGGTACTTTAGGGAATCTGAGTAAGGGCAAGGTCACGAGTCAACGTGACTGTTGAAGGTGACTGAGCTGCGCAGTCTATTGGCAACTGAGACTAAGGTAACTGTCCAAAGCACTAGCAGTGGATCAGGAGTCGCTGTCTGGTGGCTTTATGGGAAAAGACCAGGAGAACTGAACTGCAGTTCCCTGGCTGGCACTTGTGGCCTATATATACTGGGATGATAATGTATGTACATGTATGTATCGGATCTACCGATGAGTCCTAACATAGACTAAGTATGTGGCAGCATGCATTAGGGGCATGCATCAAGCATAGCCATGAAATGGAAGAAAGACATGATGCAACCATACGGTGGTGGCAGAATGGAAGAGAAGGCGTAGCCTTTATGAAAGACATGCATAGGGGGTGTGCATCAAGCACAGCCAAGAAGATGTTATGGCTCAGTATGCCTAACATCATTTCAACGGACTTAGTCGTTTTTCCTTTTCTTTCTTTATCTTATCAGATTAACTTATGACAGCCACGCTGTCTCTATGCTTCTCTTCTCTTTTCACATTATGCCACATGCACTCCTCATTCCATTCACCTCCGTGCAGTGCATGGCTATGCCTTCCTTTCTTCTCTTCCATTCTGCCACCGCCGTGCGGTTGCCTCATGCATCACTTCGCTTCCTTCCATGGCCGTGCTTGATGCACGCTTCTACCTCATGCTACTAGGATCCGGAATATTCTAGAACAGTTATTGGTAGATCCGATACAAACATGTACATACATATGTAGTAGTATATAAAGGGCGCAAGTCCCAGCCAGAGAACTCCAGTTTAGTTCTCTTGGTTTTCCCCCTATCAACCAGTGAGATCATCTCTGCAACCAATCGCCAGCACTTTTGGTGTGCTTTCCTCCTCCGATTCCCTAGAGTACCAGTTGACGCTGGTCACCATTGGGTTGTTCATTAGAACTAAACTGCTATTTTCTACTCTACCGAATCACCCTCGTCAACACGCCTACACAAGTTAGTAGCGGTCAAAGTCCTCATCGCGGCGCACAGCTAGTCCTGACTATTGCCAGTGCCCATCTCCTTCCACAGATCGCTCCGCCCCTTCCCCGCTATCGACTCGGCTAGGCCGGTCGAAGACTCCCTCCGCCACCCGTACGTGGTAACAGTCGCCGCTGGAGGCAGCGCACTCCCCACGATCCAAAGGGGCTTACAGCCTATTGGGCGAGAAGAAATGCCGGTTGGTACCCCACCGCCTGCGCCTGTGGAAGAAGCGGTTGACGCCCCATCACCGGCCACAAGATTCCTTTCGTTACTACACGAGGAATTAAGGCCCAGCTCGTACGTTTTACCAAGAGACTCCGAGGGCTTTTTGATAGACCCTCTCCGGACCATCGCGGTCGCATTCAGATTGGGAGACCCCAACGCCTCGTTGCTTTCACCGATTACTCAAGAGTCTCTCATCCGGACCGCCCCCAGCATAGACCCCAACGACCTAGAATCGGAACTGGCGGAGCTTACCTATCCCGCCCCCTTAGCATCCTCCGCCATCGTACGTGGGTCGTCAGATCGGGTCGAAGAACCCGAAATCAAGTATTTGTGTACCGTAACTAGAGACGGTTGGTCCCTGCGTCCGGAAGTAGTAGTAAAACGAGAAAGAGAGGAAGAGGAGCAGGTACCAGAGGAAGTACCCAGAAAGAAGCAAAGGGTCCAAAAGAGGAAGCCAATCAAATGGAAAGTAATCCGCCGCGCTAACCTCGGAGATCCATGCCCCGACGAACAGATTAGTCGGGTTACCTTACGTCCTAAACAGATCCTCCGCCACCCATCCCGGTTCCTTTAGTCTTAATATATCTTTATCATGACTGCTCTACCCGTTGGACTCGCCGCCGCTCTTACCGCTGTTGGACAAACAGACAGAGAATGGGGCAACCTAGCAGGAGAACTCCGACTTTTTATGGAACAACAACAAACAGACTTGCACAACGCTTGTCTGCTAGCTTTAAACCTCAGCGCGGAGGTAGATCAAATGAGAGCACAGTTGCTGGCTATGCCGGCAGCTGCACCAGCAGGACCAGCAGGGGTAGCACCAGCGCAGCCCCGATTATCAAAGATCTTTTCCGACCCCGGGAACTTCAACGGAACCCATGGAAAGAAATTCGAAGAATGGTGGACATGTGTGCGCAGCTGGATAGCCGAAAACACAGCTGCACTGCCCGCGGATAAGGCAATCCCGGCAGTGCTGTCCCGCATGGTCGGCGGCACAGCAGGAGATTTCGCACGTGGCCACCTTAACGCCCTCCTAAGGGGCACAGGACCAAGGACGTGGCCGGCATTCGCCGAGCTTGTCGAAAAACATTTCCGGTCGACAAACAAGGTTGACCAAAACTGCGCTTGGATCAGAGATCTCAAGCAAAAGAACCACCCCATGGAGGCGTTCCTCCTAAAGTTTGAAAACTACGCCCTCCTAGCCAACTACAAGGATGTGCAGCTCATTGAGCTGCTTGAAGCAAACGCAGATCGGGCGATAGTATCGCGCCTGATCCTAGAAAAAGGAAGATACACCGATCTGGACCTTTTTAAGGCAGATCTCCGACAAGCGGGAGGCCGCAAATAGCTTCTCGAATTCATTCAAAAGGGAACGGCGGAACGGGCCAAGACGAAAGACCCTAACGCCATGGACATCGATGCCATAAAGACAGGCGGCAAAAACAAATGTTTCAACTGTCAACAAGAAGGGCATTTCGGCAAAGATTGCCCGAAACCTAAACTTCAGTGCCCCAAGTGCCACTTCTTCGGAGGTGGTCATCAGAAAGCCTGCTTGAAGCGAGGCAAAGGCAAGGGCAACGGGCACCAGGTGCGCTCAACTGAGACTGAAGAAAAGCCCGCTACCTCCTGGGATGAGGATAAAAGCACCAACAAGGACAACAAGGGAAAAGGTCGTGACTGGACCTCTTCCATAAAAGGAATGTCCCTTGACGAGGCTAGAGCCTGGTTCAAGGATTACAAAACTCTCGCTGCCAAGTCGGTGGGAAAAGCTTAGCTCCAACACACGTGTCTGGGTGTGTGAAGGGGCATAACCGATATGAAAACCTCGCTGTGGAAGAAATCGTTGACGACGAGGATTCCGCGGCAACAAATATCATTTCAAATTCGCCGTCAGAGGGGTCCCCTAGTGGGCTCGGCAGGGACGTTAAACCTGTACTTAATTCCTCTACAAAAAACAAAAATAGTTCAGAAATCCCAGACGACGCTTATGTGCAAAGCGTAAGACCCGCACGAGAAATCAATCTATCTATTCGGATTGTGCCGTTCACTCAGTGGCAGAACTTCACCCAGACAGACGCACTCCTAGATTCGGGTGCTAACACGATCTGTATCGACAAAACGTGGGCAGAAACTCATAAGGTCCCACTTATCCCCCTTCGAAACCCCATTCCTGTGTACAACATGGACGGAACACGTAACTCCGCTGGGAGCATTACACATTCCGCGGAGCTGGTCGTAGAATTCCAGGGACATCGTGAGAAAG
>JBBPRK010001443.1:0-12250 GCA_038093075.1 Boletus patriciae | reverse complement strand
TACTGGGACTGTTTCACCTAGGAGATTCTATTTCCCTAGCTTCTAGTGTTCTATCCGTGGAGGCAAAAGCAGTTGTCTGGAGAGCATTCTAGTTAGTGTTCTTTGCTTGTTGCCTAGAAAGAAGTCACTGTCTACCCAACGAGTCGGGAGATATGCAGCCAACAGACGATTCCAGCGGAAACCCATGGGTTGTCGACACTGATGACGTCAGAACGGCAGTACCAGAAGCAGTCAGCACTGGTAAGCTTTTCTTTTCTCCCATGAGGCAGGTTCTCATTTTTCAGCCGTCAACTTCCTTTGAGATGACAATGTCTGCCGAAACATTTGGAACATGCATGTTGTGCTGAAGATCTTACCTGGATGGGACAATTCATACATAGACCGTCACGCGCATACTGAAATTCCTAGCACATTTGTCTCCCCTGCAGACAGGCCTGTTCAACCTGGCAACATCACAGTCTGGTATACTTCCAGAACCAAAGGAGCTGTGATGTTGCATAGGCAAATACATATCTGTGTGTTGCCTGGCGCCTGTGATACCTACTTCCCACAATAAGCAATGCGTTGTATTGAGAGGGCCTTGTGCAGGCGAGGTACTAACAGTATCACAGGCAAAGAAGGGTTCACCAGTTTTGAAGATAGAAGGGGAACTGGAAATTAACACGAGTGATTCATGCTTAGTGATTTGCCCAAAATAGCTACACTGTAGATTACCCAGGGTCAGCTATGTTCAGTGGGATCATTCCCACTATGGTCGTCAGTGGGGTCAAGTTATACAGAATGAAGAGGTTTCGGTATGTATGCTCAACACTGCCCTCAGCGCCATTCACCCAGTGATCCTCCACACTGCCCATCCAGCCAATTCCACTGCATTTCGTGTGCTCTCTACCATTGCTACCCGCTGTTCGGGAGCCCCCCTCCCTAACTCTTCAGTCCAGGTGGAAATCCCTACGGATGAACAACCGGCTACTGGTCTCGAGTGTTTCCAGCTCCTGGGTGAAATGGAGGGTTATGATGCCTGTGATTTACAACCCCTCGACTCGAGTCGCGTAGGCACTCTCCAAGACCCTATCAAAGTGTACTCTTTGGTGAACCCATTCACTTCCTTTCGCCCACTCATCATCTGACATGTTTCTACAGGCTCTCCCGCAGAGTCACACGAACTTCATTGGTTCACTCTTCACCAGCACAAAACCCGCCACTGCCCTGAGTGCGGCTCTGGTAGGTGTTCATCATCCTCCGTATCATTGCATAGCTCACTTCCCTTTAGCGTACAAACTCGACTACCATGACGCACACCACCATTGAAGTAAAAGAGAAATGTAGGCATTCTGCTTAGAGCCTGATAGTATGTAATACTGTCGAGTACTCGAAAGCCAGTACTAATTTCCTTCTACTACCTGTGTGATCTAGATTCCGATTTCATACCTCATTCATCAAGCGGACTCTTTTGATAGTCCTTTGGGCAAGGGTGTTGCCCATCTGATCATCCAGATGGTGTCTGTAGGGAATCCAATGGACGCCAATCCCTCTGCACCACCATGATGTCGCAAACTGCGCCCTATGGAAAATGGGAATCAGCCATAACCCCTGAGTCTATCATGCAAAGCGTGAGTTCAACTCAACACCTCATACTAGTAAGAACAGGGAGTCGGTGACAGGATGGCTTCAGAGCATCTCCTTTACTGATCTCTTCGTCGATCCCAAGAACAACAAAATATACTTGAATCGCGCCCAGAAGAGAACTTATGTGCTGTGGTCGTAGAATGGCGAGGTTGTGTGCGGCGATGTTCCGAATGAGGAACTGGTGTAATACCACCATCTGTTTGGACCAGGAGGTGGCAATCGACAATGGTGTGGCAAGGCATGCGGGAGACTGTGCAGATGGAATGAACATGCCAGTTGTGATGTTTCCGTTCACAGCTGGAGCTTGGGCTTGTTGAGACGTGGGTGTCAAACAGAGGTGAAGGGGTGGTGGACTTGAGGCATGTGTGCATGAGCACTCCTCGTGCAGATACAAGGGGGTGGAGCAGGTCAGTAATAAGTGCATCAGGTGAGTCCACTTACTAGGTGACTCTAAGCAGGAGCACCGCTCGCTGCATGGTGTGGCAGGGGTACAGATCCAGGAACGGATGAAATAGAGGGCACCTATGAGATGATACAGAGAGTGCAGGGCTACAGTGATTACCATTGTTTGATACCAATAACTATGTCATCCTCAGGAGTGAAAAGCAATAATTTCTTTCGAATGTCTTCATCAGCCTGATCCAACCTTCCTCACACTATATCAAGGTTTTCAACCTTCGGGAAGGCAGTGAGCCAGTGACAACAATGTATCTGCAACTCCCTGGAGGATTATTGTGGCAGTTGTGAGAGCAATAGGGGAACTTACCAGAATGCCGCTGCCCTCCTCGGTTTCAGAAGTGTCAGAAGAGTGCATACTCAGACCCATCGCAGCACAGCAGCGGTGTTCGTTTCTTGGGAAATCCAAGCTGGATAGGGGAATGGCCTGAAAGATGGGAGGAAACCAGATGATAACACACCAAAGGGTGGGAAGGAGCTCGGTGCAAGCAAGAATCCTCGATAGCTGTGAGTTGCCAGTAGAGACATCGACTACAGACACTCTAAGCGACCTCACCATGCTGGAAGTCTGCAAGTATCGAGACACCCCCAGAATGTACTCCAGAGGTCCGCCTAAAAACATTAACGAGGGCAGGTCAATGTGGATGCTCGTATTGGAGGTGCTTTTTCTCCATTGCCCTCATGGAGTGTGGATGGTGAGGCCCTCAAGAAGGCAGTGTCGCTGTAGGAACATCACAAGGGCCCTGATTGGGTATTGGCGATCAACCTCAAGGGTTCGCAGTTGTGGAAGGTGCGGCTCTCGGAACAATCTAGTCCACTGAAGATCGCTCATACGCATGTCCGTGAGTACGAGCTCTTGGAGGGGCGAGTGACATAGCGTAGAAAATGTAAAGGGAATTACTGGCTTGGCAAATATGATGTTGGATTGTGCTGTGAATGACTGTATCCAGCTGGGGGCATCTGCAATGGGAGGACTCTTCGGAATGATGAGGTGGGAGACGGGCGAACCATTGTTCCCAATGTAGGAACGTTCTGGGCATCCAGTGCCCTTGATGCTCTCTAGCAAGGGAGCCACTATACCCGGCGAGAACGTAGCTCCAATACATGACAAATTGACAGTTGTCGAAATCCTCGGATGCCTGGGTAATGACTGGAAGAAAATGTCAAGCGCCAGTAAATGTCTGTCTGTGGCAGACATCATGTCAAAGAACAAGTGTTCAGGGAGACTCAATGCTTGAGTCCTCTGCCAAAGGAGAAGGGCCTCACACTCTTTGGAGTGAACAGATACCCAAAATGCAGCAGGCTGAGGCACCTCGAACTCCGCTTCCATGAAATAGGGTGGAGCTGCGATCTCTCTGAAAAGAGATGAGGTCTGAGTTAAAGTTTTGAGACCCTCCATGGGTACGTAGCTAACGATCTCACAAAGGAGTTCATTGGGCAGCTGTGGTATAGATGGTGATGGCGCCTACTCAAGTCAATAACTTTCTATGACGAGGAAAAGAAACATTTACATGGCAGGCTTTCTTCAGCGGAACAATCTCCTCCTCGTGGTCATCATCGCGACAACACTTCAGTGTCAATGATTGCTTCAATGATTATCAGCATAAGTGAAGAATAATAAAAGTCGATAGGCCTGCTTACGGACTGTCCATCCTGCGTGGTTGATGGATGCTGACGCTTTGCAGCTGGGAGATCGGATGAATCACCATCCCTCTTGCACTTGAAGGGGTGCTGGAAAGATATGGGTCAGGGGAAGGGTTAATAGGGTTAAATCTCACTTTGAAAGTGAGAGGGGTGTGTTTGGGTATAGGCTGCTTGCAAGGCCGCCCCTCTGGGAGATCATCTACAGCTTCACGCTTCCTGAGCGAAGCCAGAGGGGCAATGGACAGTGAGGGGAGTGTCTACTGAACCCAAACTAAGGTCAATGAAAGGAAGGCTAATTGGGGATCAATCTCACTTCGAAAGTGAGAGGGGCATGCTTGGATATAGGCTGCTTGCAGGGTGGCGCCTCTGGTAGATCCTCTAGAGCTTTATGCTTCCTGAGCGAAGCCAGAGGGGCAATGGACAGTGAAGGGAGGGTCTACCGAACTAAGGTCAATGAAAATAGCGAACATCGGCCCATGGATGACCTCACCGGAATCAAGTAAAAGACGAAAGCTTTGCTAATGATATTACCCATTGCCTGATCTACAGGAAGTTGGGGGGGATACTGTGAAATTGGATGACTGCCTTGTGAAGCAGGGACTTCTTATGTAGGGGTACCGTTTACGGCGGGCTTTGTGTGCATGCATAGATAAAAAAAAACGGCCAAAAAGGTGAAGTTATTGAATGACACAGTTGAGCTAAGAGTTGGAAACGCGCACACTGTATTCAGCGTCGAGCACTCCAATTAGATTGACATTGGGTCCAATTGGCTTATTGTCATCACTCCGGTCTACATTGTCTCTACAGACACACAATGGAGCTAAGATTTGGAATGCGTGCACCGTATTCAATACCTTTATCTAATCACTCTGATTAGATTACATGGAGGACCCTGATTAACTTATTGTCAGCACCCCGACGGACTTATTGTATTGAGCACGGATTCGTACCTTGGGGGACATTCAGCTTGTTCTAGGCACTTTTGCTTGGCTGTACCTTGCGCCCATATCATTTCATTTGTGTTATCGCTCCGTTTGTGTAGTCATTGTGTCACTCGCTTTTGGACGACTATGCGTACTATTACACACTAAATGAGTACACTACACGCTACAGTAATGCGAAAATACTAGTCATATGACAGGAGTGAGGTGAGTGGGTGAGTGGGAGCGGGAAAAGGTGCAAAATTGGCTGAGTGGCACTACAAATAGTGAATGGCACTCCACCGGAGAAATCCAATCACTCAGTCCAAGTTAGGAACGTCACATGCTGGAGTTGTCATTCACTATTTGAGGCCGAAACCTTCGCACAAACATGGTTTCCGCTTTCCATCATCATCACCCCACTCGTCTCAATTAGCTGTAGATAGCACTATGTAGAAGCATGTATTGTATTGATAAAGATAAACAATAGCATATCATTAACAGAAAAAATGAAACCAACGGCATAGTACAAACGGAACAAAGGAAACCAATGGGGGAAAGATAATAGCATGGCACTGCGCTGGAATGATGAAAATTAGACAAAGTTTGGTTGCTAGTGAGTGGATAAGGTTGTATAATTGATCACATTCAATCTAACTTGGGGCTAATGCTATTATCCTTCTGGCAGGTCCATTCCCGGTGCGTGCACTCCTTGTCTCTCTTTTATCCAGTATAACCGTCGCACTTATTTTAACTTGGCACTGAGGCTATTGTCATTCTCAATCACCGTGGCATATCGAGTTGGTCGACTGGTCGTCCATCACAGGTATGTCGTCGCACTCCTTGTCTTGTTTATGCATAACCGTTGCACTTGGGTATCATTGACCAATCACATTGAATTTATTGACCCTACGTAAATCACTCTTTGACGCTACTATACACTCCGACGCTACTATACCCCTAGCCCCCGAAAGCCTGTTTGGTAGGTTAATCTAGTATTTGTTGTCCACAGCTTGTACTGAACTTACTTTGTCTAGCGACTTCATCGCTAGGATGCTGTCTTCCCATGGCATCATTATTGCGTGGTAAAGTGGCTCATTGCCCAACGTGATGATCTCCAAGTCCAGCTCATGTTCACTACCCCAGAGTTGAGCGCCGAAGTCCTCATATCCTCGGAAAGGATCTACAATCACTTCTGGCACTGGTAAGTTTCTCCATATTGCAGCAAAGTGGGAATGTTCATTGCCTGGTAATGGAGTAGAAAAGATGTATTCAATGACCCCAGGGACACATTTGGCCTGCCCAGTGGGTGCGAAAAAGACATAACAGTCGCGGTCGGAGTGTCTGCACATCACATAATGTATCCCGCCAGTAAAGTAGCACTTGTACACTGTGATTTGTCGCAATGGCTTGGTGTTTCCCATTTCTGCCCATGCAAATTGGAGTTCATCTGGAATGGAGGTCATGTGTCCATTGCCTTCAATACTCCATTGTACGTCACTTTCAGTTCCTGCGAGGATATTCATGTCAGTAATGGGCCCTTGACCCCCGTAGGGGATGCAACAGCGCTTCAATATTTCTTCTGCCTCCTTGAGCACCTTTGGTGCATCAGGTTGCTGCATCAGCACTTTGACATTTGCAGCTGTGCAAAAGGTTTCCAGCATCATCTTTTCCAGTTTCCCTAGGTATGATTAGTATGCCGTGGCGAGGATCGGGTTTCTTTTCTTACCGATTTTGTGATTAGTGTTTGTCTTTTGCAAAGCTCCTATGATTCTCTCGAAGGAAAACATCCACCACCCATGCATGGGTTCGTATCTGAGCAGAAAGCTATTCATGTGAAGAGATGCATGATGATTCGGACACCATGACAGTCCTGGAAAAGTGTGTTGCAGGCATTCCAGGTACACCTTCATGTACTTCATGTACTATTCTGTGTGATGACAAGAGGTTACGTGTGACATCCCCCAGCAGATCGCGATCGCCAGGGACATTGTGCTATCGACCAAAGCTTCCCTCCGTAGTCGCTTCTCTCTGTTAGCTTCCATGCTAGCCACGCCGGAACCCCATAGCCGACACAAAATGACTGGTAAGTCAAACTCAATACTGGAGCGCCATTGCTCTGCTTTGAGTTTCCCGTGCTCTGGATCTCCTAGATTATCTGGGGGGCCACAATGCCACGTTGGACACTTGATAGTACGTAGTTTTTCCTGGATTGTGTGGATTTTGTGGTTAGTCAAGGGCTCGACTGCCTTCCTTTTTATGTTAACTTCATTCTTGCAGTTCTTATACTCCTTGACAATGTCTTCACCAATAAATGCATCTTCATGCACAGCAAGGTCTTCATTGTCAACTTCCATCGGGATCATTGGTTGGGCCGGAATCGCTGGTTGGGCTGGCTTGGACTGCGGATCTTGCGAGTTAGTATACTGTTTATTGGTATAGGTGACACTCACCAATAACACATTGATCATGTTCTGTTTTGTAGGATGTGTGTCTATGCCTATGAACTCGCCCCCTTCCTCGACCAGTCCCTGCAGGACGTGAGCCTGTAGGTGATTCAGTGCAGCATAAGTCGGCTTGGATGCTAACACCACCCTCCCCTTTTCCAGTTCCTTTGCATCCAGAGGTTCATCCGGCTCATTTTGAAACCTACGTATTTCCTTATTGGCAGGCTTGTCAATGATAATTAAGTCCCTGAAGTGAAATTGGACCAATCTAAGGAAGAGATTATGCATGCTGTCGACCACCATAAAGCGCGTTGGATCCCAGTATGGCAAGCGCAACAGCTCAGACCACCGTATCCCAGTTTCCTTGAATAATATACTTTGTTCTTTCTTTGTCTCTGCATCTCTCCAACGCCGAGCAGCATCAAAGTATTCATTGTAAGTCCGTAGTCTCCATGACTCCCAGTTAAAGTTGCTGATGTCTGATTTCGGCAGCCAGCACAGATTACACATATGATGAGAGGTGGGTGCCACATGCCCCCCAACCTTCCGTGCACCTGGTAAATCATTCACAGCTAACGCAATAACGGACCAAGACAATCTTCCCTGCTGGTGTTCCATGGTTTTGGTGAACCAGGTGCCATCCTTCCAGGCTGGAAGGAAGAAATCAATGAGGGGATGGAGAAAATGATTGACCTCATCTAGTGAGGGCTCCTTTGGTCCTGGTATCACGCCAACTAAATAGATATTTTCAGTCCTGTATCGCAAGCTGGGTGGTAGATTGAGTAATGCCATCATGATGGAGCCCACTGATTTTTTCTTTCTGGAGGTCTTGCTTCCGTGAGGGTTGAACCAATCGATGGAGAGGCTCCATGTGAGCCTGAGGTCACTTCTCTTCAAGCCGTCCATGAAAGGTTTTCCGTCAGGGCCCACGATTTCGGCTATGGCTGTTCCATCTTTGATGTCCCATAATTGATGCTGATCATTCACCACCGTGCCATGATCCATGACTTCCTCCATTCCAGGGCGGCTCAGCACACTGGCAACAAACTCGTTGTAGTCTTGGACGACAAGGGGTCAGATTGGCTCGCCATTCTTCTCGCTGCCGGTTTTTCTCTTTTTTACTAGAAGCTGCCTGCATGGTCGTCCCCCCCGATATTTCTGGAAAGTACAGTGTTCAGGATACACAATCTTCTTCCCCCTTTTGATTGGAGCATGTGTACAACAGCACTTGACACAAGATGCATGAGTTTGGGTGGTGTGCTCCAGCTCAAATTTGGTACAGACGGTACGGATGTCCTGGGAAATATAGTCCTCCTGCTCCCCCCATGGCGTGGTTGCCGAGTGAGTTGTCCCATCTGATGAAGGAACTCAAATCCCGTCTCCTAATGCAGTCCTTAGGAGAATGTTCATGAGCGCTAATGTTGCGTTGCACCATGGGCAAGTGACATGCCCGAAGACATTGAGAACCAATGCTATGAACATGGAGAGGAGGATGATTGGATTGGAATGGTGAAGCCGGTTATGAAAGTGTCTTTCTGTTGAGGCGTAAGTCAGTCCCCAGCTTGTCAAACACGCTTACTTGCCTGTCTCGATTGTTACTGCAGCGCGATCTTGCTGGGATAGGTCCTCACTTGCTCTTGAAGGAAGAGTTGTGCTAACACTGTTTATTGCTTCCAGAATATGGTCCACCTTTTCCAGCACTGCAGTTCAAAGCATCTCGTTACACTCGTCAACCTTGCATGTGGTTCCTAATGCCTTTAACTTCTTTCTTGCTTCCTCAAGCCAAAGATTCTCTATTTCCATAGTGGCAAGGACTTGGCTCTGTGCCCCCTGCGTGTCCAGACCTTCGACTAGTTTTAGTGTGTGCCTTGCGCGAGTATGCAGCTCGTGGTCTAACACAAATAGCATTGCAAAATCTTCGTTTTCGTTTGGAGCTGCTCCCAATGGAGACGTAACTGATGGGAATGTCGAGCTCGTAAATTCTGATAGTGTCATGCCGAGAGGCGCAGGGCCATGTTCATCACTACCCCCCATCATCAACACAGTATCAGAGGTAGGGGTTAACATCATATCCTGTAATGCCATTCTGAATATCCCTTGCACAACTTCTTCCTCGTCCAGTGCTTCCTCTTCTTCCAATAGTTCCTGTGGAACAGGTTCTCTTGGTACAAATGGACATCTGGAGAATCATACTTACCCTCTCTCCCGGGTTAGTTGAACGCTCTTCTTGCAGCCTCATTTTTGATACTAAATGTGCCAGGTCGGCTCCATTATCATCATCATCATCATGCTGGTTATCGTCAGTTTAGAAAGTGTCATGATGCTGTTCTACTCACCTTTGCAATAGGGTTACAAGATTTGTCTGTGCCATTCCTCCCGTGGTTTCGTTTCTCTTTCTTTGTAACAACCTTGCCTCCAGGTCCACAAATGGAGCAGTAACACACAGGCATTGTGGGTCTTCGCCCACTTTTGCGTCAGATGCCTTTTTGGCAGGAAAAAAAGAAACTCCAAGTTGTTGTAGATACTCGGTTAAATAGTGAACGGCTTTCGATGCCTGCCATTCCTTGTCATATCCGTAACTTAGATATACCCCCTAGATATACCCCCCTTTTTTGTTGTATCCATAATGATAACGATACTTGTTCCCTTCCTATCTGTAGCTAATGGGCAAATACAATACATCCCGCTTCAGTCTTATTCTATTGAGGTTGCCAATTGAATCCCATCCACCCTTCTCCCAGCTCAGGATGCCATGGCAAGTGGCAGATTTACAATTGTTTTGCATTGGGGGATTATCAGGAATTTATCACCAGATGATTCAGAACTCAAATTACTGCACTACAATCTGCACACTGTTAGTGAAGATGCTGTTGGATTTATTATTCCATATTTGGTAGTACTTGATTACCTAATCATAGCTACATCGCAGTTTACTTTCCTTTAGTCTTACTTCAGTGACATACTGAGTATTCTACAGGTATAGTTACATCCTACTAATAATATAGTGACATACTGAGTATTCTACAGGTTATGAGCCCCGAACTTCCTCAGTAACCCAACAGTTCACTCACGAAGGTTCGAAATGCCTTATTCGACACGACGCAAGAAAGGCGGGAAATTTTTCATACCGCAGCTTGCAGTCGATGGACAGAATTGGTCGAATTACCGCGAGAAGCTTTTTCAAGCAGCGGAGGCACAGAATCTACTCGGACTACTCGACGGTACCAACCCGAATCCCAGCGACTCGGAGCCATGGAACCCGTGGCGCATAGCCGCATGGCTGCGTGACAACACAGAAGCGCAGTATCTACTCGTTACGACCACCCCAGCATTCATTTGGGACCACTTCACCATCTCGACCGTGACCGCTCATGACATGTTCGTGTACCTCAAGAATCTATTCGAGAAGGATTCTACACCTACGACTACAACTACGACTGTACACGACGACGACACCACGCGCACAGCCGCACGCACACAAAAAACGTTTGGCGGCACTTGTCGGAAGTGCGGTGAGGTCGGACACAAGGCGCGGGAGTGTGCGCGGGTCGAGAACAGGACGACGAAGTTGAATGTCGAAGAGATTGATGGGTTGGGAGGTCGACAGAACGACTCACCGCATAATGGGACGCGTCGCGAGCGCAAACGCACGACGACGGACCAGGGGAGAGTCGAGATGAAGAGAAAAGTGGCCGAGAAGGGCGCGAAGTCGCACGGGAGAGTCGAAGAAGAGGCAGCCGCAGCGCCGAGAGGACCGGGCACAGTGACCACGGCCAAGACGACTGACGGCGCGAGCCTCGCGACCCCGGCGAGCAGCCCAGTACCACGAGACGACAATGTCGTACTCACCGAAGAACCGCCAGTCGAGTCCCAACCACCAGAAGGCCAGTCAGGAGCCACGTCGCAAGTGAGGACGCCGCCGAGCGAAAACGCGTCGGACGGAGAGACCCAGGGAGCGACGGGCGACGAGGTCGAGGGTGGGGAAATGGACGACGATGTACGTCGAGCGCATGAGCGCGTCGACAACGAGACCAGTCGAGTGGATATGTCTGAAGACGAGACCACAACGACGACAGCAGGTGCACCCCGGAGCACGTCGCTCGAGGGGGAGTGTACACCACAGGTGAGCGACGACAGCACCGAGCTGATCGTGCGCGAGCCAGATGAGGTCAAGGCCACTCGGGACCAGGACCAGGAGTCGACGACCAGCGCGAGCGCACGAAGCGCGCCGCGCGACCACCCAGACGAAGACGACGGCACGACGAACCCCACCAGACCATCAGAAGACCCTGGGGATGCGACGGGCGACGACGAGCGTCGTCCAGACGCACCCACAGAACCGCCTGACGAGCCACTTGACGAGGAAGTCGAGGGCGCGAGGGTGGAGGGCTCGGAGGTCGAGACGGCCGTGTCGGAGGCGTCGAGAGGCGTCGAGGAGAGTCTGGGCGTGGATGGCGACGAGGAACGTCGACCAGGGATGCCGGACGAACCGCCTGACAGGCCGCAACTCGAGCCGAGGGATCCTGAGGACGTCCAAGTCGAGCCAGGCGGCGAGACCGAGCCACCAGATGTGACCGCGCAACGACGGAACGAGCCCCCGAGCGCTGAGCTCGAGGGGGAGTGGAGATTAGTTGCGAGCTATGAAGTCGGACCTACCAGTGCTGAAGCAGACATGCCAGGGGTGTCGGAGGGCGATGAGGACCCTAGGAATCGACCTAAGGCAGTGCGGAACACGTCAGAACGAGAGCGCAAACGTTCGAAAGGAAGGAGTCCAGAAGACTCACCTGAGGAAGGTCGAGACGACCGAGGCGATCCAAGTGGCGAAGCGCACACGTCGGGAGTGTCAGCGCACATCGAGGACGTCAGGGACAGCCCGAGGAAGCTGCGCAAGGCGTCGAAACGCATCAGTAAACGCTCAGAGAGAACAAGTCGAGAAGACTCACCAAGCAGACCTCGAGTCGAGCCAGAGGACCCGGGTGGCGAAACGGTCGCACCAGACGGTGTCCAGAGCGTCCAGGAAGGCCCTAGGAAGGTCAGAGACGAGCGCGTCAATGAAACGAACGCACCGAGTCGAGTTCTAGGCCCAGGAAGGCGCTTGGAGGTGCAGGGGAAGTCCAGAGGCATCGAGGCCGATTCGGACCACCATAACGTTCTCGA
>JBBPRK010001442.1:0-12256 GCA_038093075.1 Boletus patriciae | reverse complement strand
CTACCTCGACACCCTCCTGGCGCCAAGACCACCAACATCATCGTCTGCGGCGAGCCAGGCGCTGCCGCGGGCCGGGTGATCAACCTCATCATCGACGACGTCATCATAAAGCCACTCGCAGACTATGAACGCGAAGCCATGGCAGTCACGCCCATCGACGCCACGCTCCAATCCAAGAACATCCGTATATTCTACATCATCGGCCCCAGAGACCCTCGTCTCGACCTCGACATCTACCACACTTGCATCCGAAACATGTACAAGCTCGTTCAGCAAGCCAAGGAGGCTGGAGGCATCCACCTCGTATTGCTATGCATGGTCGGGAGCCAGGTCACGGGGGCCGTGGAGAGCAACTACCGCCTGTTCAACGACTTTATCTGTGATAAGCAGGTACCCCTGATGCTCATTATCACTGGGCTCGGGAAGACGAGGCGGATGGAAGATTGGTGGGACAGGCACCAGACCGACCGGAAGCTTCAAGCCATGCCCTGCCTCGACCACGCATGCATCACGGTACTGCAAGGCGAAGACAAGGAGCACGAGAAAAAGTACGAGGAGTCGATGCAGAGGATCCAGCGACTCCTCATCGACTTTATGAAAGGCCTCGAGGCGACGCCAAAGGTGTATTGTCCCGAGGATGGGCATCGGTGGTTCGTGTCCATGGGGAGTCGGGCGATGGATCTCCTCCTGCCTGGTCAGAAGAAGACTCTCAAGCAGGAAGCTATCATAAAGACTCTGAAAGAAGGGGTCACTTTGACTGACGCAGTGGCGGGTGATCTTGCGGGACAGTTCTTCGACGAACATGCCATGGAATTATGACGTTGTAACCTCTGCTTGCACTAGATATACCCAAGCTACGCTAGTTGCTGGTAGCGGAGGTCCGAATAGTGTTTGAACGGCATTGGATGTATGTATGACTCGAGATGTTCTGACTTCAAAGTTCTTGTACAGCTACATAAATAGTCACCGAGATCATGACCATGGCGCGAGCTCGAGAAAAGCGACGGGGGGCCGTCAAAATAAATCTAGTTATGTAGACGATTCCAAACGGCAAGCGTACACAGAGCGTGTAACAGAGAAAAGAGCACCACAACTAAACAAACAACACGTCGCAATAGCACAGAATAATCATAGCCCCCCTCCCCCCTCCATTTCACCCCAGCTGCGCAAAACTGCCATCGCTCACCACCCCCACGTCCCCTTCGATCGGCGTCCCCGACGGCACCTCGCTCACCGGCGTCCCCTGTCCCGTCGTACCCAGATTCGCGTTCTTGCCCAGCTCGGTGCGCACCCCGTCCAACATCCGCTTCAAGTTCACCCGCTCGTTGACCAGCGCCATGCGCGTGCTCTCCAGCCCCTTGCGTTCCTCCTCCAGGAGCTCCTCCAGCTCCTCGAACGCGGTCATCTTGAGCTCGAGCTTGCTCAGCGTCAGCTTGATCAGCGACGCGAGCGCGCTCCGGATCGTCGCGTCCTCGGCGTCCGCGAGCGCCGACGCCGCGCGCGCAGACGACTTGAGCGCGAGCCCCGCAGCGCGGGCCACGTGGGAATGCGGGATTTTGGGCGCAGGCTTGGTCGACGCGGCAGGCGGGTCGACGACCATGTCGTTTGGCTGCGCGCCGTTCTTGGTCGACGGGTCGCCGTTGGGCGGCGCAGACGACGTCTCTCGGACGTCTGGCTGCATCGCGTTCTCCGCCTCGACCCTCCCGGTCTCCGCACCCCCCTTGGCCTCCCCCTGCGCGTCGCCCTCCGCGTCCTGGGGCGCACCGCCCTCGGCGAGCACGTGCATCGCCGTCTTGGCTGCTTCGGCGGCGACGGCGGGGTTCACCACGCCAGCGAGGAACGCCACCACGCTCATCACCGGGTTATCCGCCTGCTCGAACGGGATCCGTCCGTACCTGAGCGGCCCCTGATCCCCCTCCGCCGTAATGTACGGGTCTTCGATCGGCAACGAGAGGAACTTGCGTATGCATTGCTGCGCCGTGCGCGTCCCGACGTGATCCTCGATCGCGGTCCAATCGTCGTCGTACATCTCGATTCCCTCCAGGAGCAACAGCACCTCTTGGTCCGTCCATTCGTCGTCTGCGCCATGGCCGACGCCAGGCGGTGCGACGGTCAGCTTGACAAAGTCCCCGCTGAACATGGTCGAGGGGAACCGCCCGTCGAGATAACACGGCGCACACAACTCAAAGTCTTTGACCTTCAGACTGTGATACCGTATCGCGGTACAGTCGGTCCCGCAGGTATCGCATTGGTACGACATGTTTCCTTTGGCGTTCGAAGAGATGCCGTTGGCGAGCGTTTTGGCTTCGGTAGGCGCCAGTTCTCGGGAGGCTTTCGAGGTGGTTTGGTAGATGGAATTGCGGAGTTCGAGGGAAGCGGTGGTTGCGGTGGTAGCGCCGAGCGTTGCCGACATTTGGTTTTTTGGCACCCCATTGGTGGCGGGGTGAGTGCTAGAAGGGCGTGTTCCAGGGTGGAGAGACTGGAGACCGCGAGGCGTGTCGAGGATGACGCGGAAATGTCCCGTGAATGGAGGCACGAACGCCGCGGGTCTTTGTTCTGGGTCGATCTTACAAAGTAGGTCAGTTGGCACAAACGAAACGAAGAACAGGACTGCAAAATACCGCACCTGATAGTTGATGATACCCCACTGCTCGAGAAACGCGTGGACGCGCATAATAGCGCACACGTCCCCCGCCAAGTTCCGTCGACACGCCGTCACCGTCAAATACTCCGTCGGCCGAAGACGATACGTGTTGATCATAAAGTCGCGGTACTCTTTATAAATCGAGGGCGTCTTGGACCTGTTCCGCGAATTGAAAAACTCCGGGAGCGCACGGCGCTCGACGGGGTGGACGGTCGACATGTCGAACCACGCCGAATAGGAAGGGATGACGACGTCGTGCGTCTGCGCCGCGAGGTATTTCCGGGCTTGTTCTTCGAGCTTCAACCGCGTCGCTTCGAGCTGGGCGGGGTCTTCGTCGTCGCCGTCGTCCCCCGACTCGACGTCTTCGTCGACGACCTCGCCCATCGACACGTCGCCCGCATCTTCTTCGCCCTCGCCCTCTTTCAGCACCCGCACCTCTCCCGTGGCGCCTTCTCCGCTCGTCCCTCCTCCACCGCCGTCCGGGTCGTTGGGGATGTTGCCAATCTCGCCGCCTTGGATGGGGTCGAGTTCTGAGCGCTTTCCGAGCGCATTTTCAGGGTCGACGGGGGAGGCGCCTTGTGATGGTTGGCCTAATGGAACGGTAAGCTTTATGCGTTTCGTTTCAGAAGAGGAGGAAGGCGATCCAGCACGTTTTGGCGAGTCCATGTCACGAAGCCAATTGATGCTTGAAATGGCCACACACTTTCATGCGTATGAAACCGCGCCGCGCTGCAGTGGAGCGTTTTTCCAAACAACTCAAAACACGGGGGGTCGGCAAGGGGTCAAAAATACATAGATTTAGATTAGCTACACAAGTTCGACAGTGCTAATAAACATATAAAACAAACTGCAACGAGCGTCGATGTGAAGAATGAAAAATAACACAAAGAGACCGGTTTGAGTTTATGTAAACCGGCTCATAAGACGCACCGTATCTCCTCCTATATGTACGACACATACATATCCACACACACACTTGTGACCTGGGTACCACAACGGGCCCCTCTTGTTCCTGGGATCACCATGCATTGTCAAGACCAGATCGCATCTCGATTTACCCGGGTAGGACAGAACGCAGAGTGCGCCTGCCTGACCCCATACCCAATCAGGGCAACGGCTCTCGACTGCTCGAGAGTTTGTTCAGATGGATATACACATCCGTGCCGAAGCCATCCATGGAAATGAGGCGCAAATCGCCACCAAAGTATCTCGCATACTATCCAGATAAAACGGAATCGACGAGTGAGATCCAAACACGTAAAAAGAACCTCGTGGATGACGCACCAGTCGCGAGAGCGGTAGACCATATCCAAATCCTGCCATAGGCGCCTGGAAGTCGCCCGCCTATCACAATGAGATTAGTCCATGTCCCATGGAGACACGCGAGTTCTCTCCTTACCTGGAAGTCCTGATCGATACTTTGGTCCGCCATAGTCGTATACATGTATGTCCAAATGAGCGGAATAGCGCTCCTTGGAATGCCACCACCCTCGTCCGAGATCTTGATCGTGATATCCTCGCTCCCCTCAACTACGATCACTTTGATCGGGGGATATCCACCGCTGCTCCCACCCGCAGAAGGGTCCTCGGCGATCCGGTCTTCGTACTCTGGCCCGAACCTCTCGACGACGGCTCTCAACGAGTTCTTGAGCAGTTCGAAAACAATGTGGGATAGATGCCCCGGTACATATGCGAACGTCAGATCAGGTGGGCAAATGAGTTGCACGGCCGGTCCTCGGAACATGGCGTAATGTTCTTCACATACGAACCGGGCGTTTTCGATGGCTTCTTGCAGGATATCGCGCACGTTCTGTTCAATAGAAGCCACGCATGAGCAAGCCACCGTGAGACAAGACAGGAACCCAGAACTCACGGCTTGCGTACAGATGATGCCAACATAATCCTTGTGTGGCTGTTGAGTATTCAACGCCACATCTTACCTCGAGTCAACAAGATGAACAAAACACGCAGAATGAACCACTCACGTTGTCCAATCAGGAACCGTATCCCGATCCGCGACATATAAAACCTATCCAACCACGCCTGCACTTCACCTCCACTTTGCCCATATGCGGGCAACCCCACTCCCATACCTGACTTGATTCCCTTTGCCTTCTGCCACTCCAAAACACCCTGTGCGACAGTAGTTACTGTGGGATCATGTCTATGCTTGATGGTTTCCAACGTCTTTGTGAATCGGGAGTTGTAGTCGTGGACCTGCGGTGGGTAGGCATGGGAAGGGCTCTGGGCGTAGTATCTGTGTGAGACCGTGAGAGTCAGAAAGGGAAGTTTTGAACCGGGAAGAGAGCTACCTTCGTTCGACAGGAACACGCAGTTTGATATTGCCATTTCGAAGACCACAAACTCCACTGCCGTTCCCACCACCATTTCCGTTACCCTTGTAGGTTCCATTTCCAACCTTGGTCCCGCGGGTGACGCCCTCTTTCTCACCATACGCCGATCCACTGACAGCGGCGTCTCCATCAAGATAAGAGTTGATAAGGGACGGGTTAGGGACACTCTCCGGAAGGTATATGTTCATGTCCTCCTTGTCTGAACGAGCAAAAAGCGACTGACGGGCAGCAGGGGACAAGGAAAGAGGTGGAAAATTGATCAATTCCTGCAGTCACAGAAGTAATGAAACGTGATGTTAATATTAGAGGACTTTCACAGTGAATGAAGAGAGCTGAATAACCCACCTCGAAACTCTGCGCATACCAGTTCTTGACTTTACGTATGGAGGGCATTTCACTCAAGTTATATGGCAGTTCATCAAGCTCTTTGACGCGGTGGGCAAGGCGAACTGGGAGTTCCTCTGCATCAAGTTGAAACGATCCGTCGGGTGAGAACATCTAATAGAAGATAAGCAGCTTACCGACTAGAAATTGACTGGCCTTCATAAGAGTGCCTTGACTGGGGTGCTGCCCAAAGAGCACCATTTGTTGAAGGGACACTAGAATAAAGTCTCGATCAGTATCACATGAACGCGAGAGCAATCGATTAAAGCGGGCGTGTAGATAGCAAGAGATGCGCTCCAAAGTCTGCAGGAGGACAGACGGAATCCAAGAGAGGAGAACAACGAAGAGACAGAACGGAGCGACTCACCTCCAGTCTGAGGAAAGGACGCAAAGTGATGAATCTTTTCCCAAAGCGCGGACGAGATGCGGAATGCGGCACTCATGGTGTTAGAGAGTTGTGATTCGAGATTGGGGCAAGTTATCGAAAGTTACAGGAGGTGTGTGGACCGGGTGACATGCGTCGGGGAGGGCGTAGGGGTGCCAGGGCTGCAGAGTTCACTGAGAGCAGCAGATCGGTCAGTGGTCGCAGGGTTAAATACAAAAGGAGCGGTTTGGCGAGGGTTTTAAATAAAGCAAGGTGGAGTTGTCGGCTCTTTGCCCCGCTTTCACTGACGGTGCCAATCACGTGGGTTATGACTTGCTTTGTGATTGCCGGCACCACACGCTGTGCACCTTCGCCAGCAACCCTTTGACCTGGCAGTGACAGCACGACGATCAGCGCCGCCAGCATCGTCGAGTAGCAGTGCTTCATTACACTTGACGAGCACTCAAACGACGCGGACGTAGCCTCTATTCTCGGCTCCATCCAAAGCCCTCCGCGGCGCACGCCAATTGACAGCACACGACCAAAAAGTGTCTCATTTCGGGAATCCGATCCGATGCGGCGCCAAGCAGCTGGCGGGAGCGTCCATACGACTGATACATGTCACTCTGTCCCCGTAGCAGACCTTACCCCACACCCACCATGCGTCATCCTTGCCACCCCAGATCCGGTCTTTGCTCCACCAATGTTTTGTCTTGAGCTTAGACAGCTCTCCCATGCGGCCACCATCGCCACGAGGCAGACCACAACCTTAACCACATAGGTACCACCGCCGACTTCGGGCGCATTGCGCCGCGTGGAGGCGCCAAGATCCGGAGAGCGATGTTCAACCCCGCCATGGTGATCGTCTTCACCCCAGTACGACCACACCACTGCAGCGGGCATAAAGATGATCCATGCCGCCCGACGGACCGACTTTCATCCGTACCGGACAAGTCGATGTCGATGGTCGGCGCTGTGAATCGGTCTTGGACCAGCGCCAAAAATATCTAGATGTACGCACGCACCCAACAAATCATTGATGGACGTCGCCCAAGCCGTATCTCTCCGTACTGGCAGCACAACTCACGCTCTTTAACTACTTCGGATGCGCATCGATCCGAATCACAAGGAATCGGCGCACCGTGGCGTTCGGGTTCCGACTTCTCTCCACTACAAGCGACTTTCGCCATTCAGCCTGGTCCGTCAACTCACCATTACATCATCTGATTGCAGCTTTGGTATGATGTCCGCGCTCATCGGATTATCCTAACTGCCATGTTGCCAACGGATCTTGCCGATCCCGACTGCGTCATGTCAAGTTAGTGCTCTTGTCTTCTGGGAGTCTTGCCAACCAATCTGGTACGTCTGGATACATCATTGGCCGGGTCGCTTCCGACCTTCGCCATACGGCATGCACGTGAGGCTAATCGAGGTGACTAGGAAGGTAGCGCTCAAAGCGTTCTCGTCGCCTGGGCTATGGAGTATTCCCGCGAGGTTTCCTCAGTTCACGACGGTTTCATACCAATCGTTGCTACTACCGAGTATCCAATCCCACAAACCCTGGCATTCTCAGTTTCAGCTGGCCGCGGGGACCTTGGTTGCTCGCGAGTTATATCACGGGTATCTGGATCATCTCTTTCGGGTTGCGCTACATACGATACCCTCTGTCACCTGCCTTCATCTCCTGACGTCCACGGAGCTATCCGGTGTTTCTTTGATTGATTGTTTAAATAAGGTTCGAAACTGGTGACGCTGGCATTCTTCCCATTTGTCATCGTGGTCATTTTCCGCTCGTTGTCTGCTGCGTGTAATACCAACATCCTTGGCTGTAACTGAGTGCGGTCGGGGGTCGACTGGTTCTCCCCCGACGGTGTATGTGCTGCCTATGTCTCTTGGAGCGGCTTATTACAGGTCCGTTTATCGTTGAGGATGACTTTATTCGTGGCATAGGGCTCAGACGGGTTAATCTATCATCCGATCAACGGTAAATTAAACCTACGCGATCCGTTAGGCGCTCATGCAGGCCGTCTTGGTGAGTGCCCGAGTCCACGTTCGATGCGTCGATTGTGCCGAGACGACATTTGTCTTCATCCTACTTATCACACGATGATTATCGGAAGTAACTACGTTCGAGCTTCGAAACACCTCTCGTTGACGACCAACTGCCACCGCATCCGAACGTTGAACGTTGAACCACGTCATATACCTAAATCGAGGCGGCGCGAAGAACCCAGGATCAGCTTCGACGCCGTGGTGACAACGCAGCCATGCTTATCTCGTTGACTAATTCACCCTTGTCCATAGAATCAGGGTCGCGAGCCGGATCGATAGGGCATGTACACTGTGCCGAATCCTTCAAGAAGTGGGAACAAGCTGACCGTACCCTCCTATCGCGCTCCGCGGTGGTCCCAACCCTCGTGTCTTTGATCGGTAAAACACGCTCACTGGCTTGAGGGGCGGAAATCGGTAGATGCGTTATCGAGACGCTATCCTTTTGAAAGAACGAGTTCAAGTTCGAGCGAACCAAGACCAGCCGTTGGGATTTACGGATTGGCGTGAACTCGCACGGCGGTGCCAGTGCAAGGACAGCATACGCACGATCGACTTGCACATGATCTGAGCATAGCGTCGGGGTCGGGAGAAACCAGAGTCGATGCACCGCGAGATTTGCCTGTGCATCATTAGAGTGCTTTTTGGCTGGGGGCTGATTTTGCGATCATAATTGATCTCGTTTCTGAGAGTGTATGCTTGCCGCTCGACAGAACACCATGGCAAGGATGTCTCGACGCGAGAACGGGAAATGAGTGAACGCCCATGTTGCTAGGCAACATGGATACGGTGTGGCATTGACAGTGCGGCAGTGAAAGACTGAGTGGGACTGCCTTGTTGGCTCTTGTGGACGGCGCTAACAAGCACCCAGTGGCGCTGAATCACATGTGATTACGTAGGAACAAATAAGCCGACACAATGAACGGTGCCGGCGCAGATCTTGCCCAAACCGTGACAATGAACTTTTTGACTCTGCCACGAACAGTACTACTAGTCGGAACAAAACTGACCATACACTGCCATATCATATCTGATCACCATTGCCGTCAGTGTGCGGGAACTTGTCATCCGATAATGGAGACCACCGTACCCAGACTACCGCGGGTATTGTCATATTGTTCGGGGTCGGGACTGAAGGCGGATCGGAAGGCCCCACCACACCGAATGTCCACACATGGCTTGTAGGTCAGACACGGAACAAGCCTTTAAGTGGTCCGCTCAGACGGCATGGATGTCTCTGCTTTGCTCACCTCTTTCCCCGTTTGTCTGCCATACCATTCCGAGTCATTGCACTTCTTCGCCACCTGGGCGATTCCCTGAATGGGGGTCACGTCTACGTTTGTCAACGTGTTCCTTGCAAGAACAAATATTGTTGAGGTGTGTCGTCACCCGGTCTTTCCGGTGATTGTATGCTCACCTGTGTGTCGTCTCCTGCGTTGGCCCTTCAGCCTTCAGGACCCAGGTCAACGCGGGACGGAACATTTTGAATTTTCAACTTGTAGAAAACTGTCAAGAGACCAGTAGGCGGGAGGACGTCGTCTGTTCAAGGTGGCCGTCTGCGATGCTCATGCTGACACGAAAACACTGAAGACAACCGAGACTGGTGCGTGACTCGGGTTAGTTTGGCGTTGTGGATATTCATGTCAATCCCAGAAATACACTCGTTCTCGAGCACGGAAGGAAAACGTTCGAATTTTCGCGGGCCGCCGTACACATGGGCTTGCGCGTTGTGGAACCTAAGCGAAAGCGTACCCTCGAGGACAATAAAGTCGGCAGCTCTGTCAAAGTGGCGTTCCACAACGAAATGCCGAATACAGCATACCTACTCATCTGAGCTTTGGCGTCAGCCGCGTCGAATCAGTCGCGTCTTTTATCAAGCCCTGCATCCCAGTTGTGAGGGTGGTTTGACCCTCAGGGAAGGTTCAGGTAGGTTGTTTGCTTGGCGTCAGATCTAGCTTGCACTGCTTTCCTCTGGTCATCCGTTGGCTCCCTCTTTCCACCGGAAGTCAACCCATCTCTCGCGGACTATTCGGCAGACCATCACAACAGGTTGTTTGCTCATTTGATCAACGCAAGGTGGGTAAACTGCTTCGTCGATTATTCCACATCTCACCTACGTTTGCAAAGGGCACGTGCTACTTTCAAGCAGTCCACCGATGTAAATTAGCAGATCTCCCAAATGAATCGTGTCTTGATACGTCCTTTTGATTTTGAACTTCCGAAGTAACGCGGAAAGATGAGCATACGAATCTGTCGACGCAATCGGCCTGTCAATGTCGGCCAAAGCAACAGCATTGCTTTGTTCCGAAACATTGCCCATTGTAGGTCCACAGATGGGAGTCTGTTCCTGGGATGAGTTTCTAGTGTCACCCAAGCTCTGCGATCGATGTTACGGTACCGATCACACGACGCGCGCTTGATTTCCAAAGACTTGCTGTGATGGGCACTAACCCTCAATTCGCTAAAGCACACCCCGGATCTTAATCCTGGGGACGCTTTGGCATATGGGACAACAATGATTGTTTAACCATGTTAAGTTCAGATTTCAACTGGTTATAAATTAGACTTGTTGATGTTTATCTCTCCTTGGAACCACCGCTCCAGCTTGTCATCCCTCACCTTGACATATTTCGTCTACCCCTCTTCCCGTATCATATCGCATTCAAACCATGTCGACTGCACTTCTTCCCGACGCTCTGACACCGGCGCGTCTGGACGCGTCCCAACGCGTCGAAGCTCTTCCCGGCGCTCCATTTCAGATGGCGCAGGGAAAGGTTTACCCCAGCATGTACCCACTGCCAGGGTCATCACGCCCCCCTTTAACCTCGCCCCGCAATGTCACCCTTCCCGCATTTACGTCGTTCACCCCGGGCGTGTATCATGCGGGTGGTGTCTACAACGTTCCGAACTACCAATGCCACAGCACCGTCTACCACCCGGCGGGCTTCATCCCACCCATGGAGAACCCAGCCCCACCTACGAATGATGCCAAGTTCCAGACGCCCCGCTACCCTTTTCACTACATGCCTGTTGGGGCTGCTGCTGGTACCACCCCTCTCCTGTCGTTAGAGGACACTGGTTACCACGAGCAATCTGCCCAGTTTGCGTTCCAGTGCCCGCTTCCTGCGCAGCCCGACGCTGGTCCTGTGCAGGAGCAACATGATCAGCACCACCACGAGGTCGCTCCGGACAACCTTGCCGTAGAGAAACCTCGCCGGCGGCCTGGAGAGGCCCACACAGAGGATTGTCAGACTCGCGAGGAGTCTCACGCAGCTCTCGTTGAGCCAGAGGTGCGTCTGTACAGCGATCATGGACACAACCATTCTCATCCTCTGGCAAAGAACATTCTGCCCGCGTTTGTTCGGGAATATCCAGACGCACTTTCCCCCGAGCAGGTTGCGTGCCTCGTTGCTACCATCGCTCCGGATTTGAATGTGGAGCAGTCTACTGCCGGTCGACGTTCCACCGACGACCCGCCACCCAATCAACATGAGGCTGAGCGCTGGGAAACGGCATCGTCGGGCTCGAGCACGACAGCTTCGACCGCGACGTCAGAACAGTCGTCACCAAGCGGATCCTTCCTCTGTCCTCCGAATCATTTTGAGGCCGAATCCTCATCGATGGACACCATCGGTTCGTCGACTGGGAAACGCCAACGATCCGAGGACTGCCCGGAGGATCGTCCGGTGAAACAACGACCGGACGGATGCACGGATGCGGTACGTCTCATACTATGCCATACATTTCGTCTCCTAACACATCAACCACAGCAGGGCCACCCCGAGGGCCATTGTGAGCCGTGCAACAGCCGAATCCTCGACGACAGCGAGAAGCATCGCACGAAGAAGAAGAAGAAGAACTCCGACGAGGGCGAATTCATCTGTATATTTTGTGTGATACTCGGAACCCCGCACCGACCGTGAGTCTCGTCGGGTCCTATATCCTCCCTCGCCTGGGCTGTTTTTGCTGATGCGTTCGATCCGTGCAGGTTTTCGCGTAGGGACTCGTTGAAGCGTCACATCCGGCGCGTGCACGGGATCTTTCAGATACTCTTTGGAGTCGATTACAGGGAATTCAAGGTCCTCGAGCCGCGACGAAGCCACGAGTACGAGGACCTCCGACCATTGGCCGCATTTTGCATGCTCTTGCAATCCCAGGCACGCGAACGAGGGGTGGAGATAAAAGAAGAACACGATCTCAGCCGTCTATACCCTTGTATTGCTGCGGCATTGACAGTGATTCATTCCTAACCAATACTCTTTTTTTTCTTTGTTCGCGGACTTGTATATTATTCCCTACAGCAGGGTGTGCACCCTTATACTTGGTGTCTGCCAGTCACTCACGTTTAACATTATGTTTTATATATGCCCTTTTGACGTCTTTCTGGTCAGTAACGTTTACCAATCACCATATTATCCCATGGCGCCAACCCCAACTTGATGAAAGATCGTACCCGTTATT
>JBBPRK010001441.1:0-12279 GCA_038093075.1 Boletus patriciae | reverse complement strand
CAACACAGTCTTTACCTGATGATTCAAGTATGAATGCAAGAGCCCCCGGGGTGAGTGTGTGAGCGGGAAGAATGGCAACGACCCCACCGCAAGAGGGACCGTGCATCGGCTGGACGACATGCGTTCCCGTAGTGGTCACAACCGAACCGTCGACCGTTCAGCAGCTTTGAAACGTTCTCGATCCAGTCTGTCGTGTCTCCCACGAGAGCCATGAGACGCGATGGTTATATCCTGACAGTGGTGACCTAGGCCAAGCTTTAAAACAAGACCGGACCAAATAGTGTGAGACACAGCCCATCCATGAGGCAAGCCGTCGATAGTGTCCTTGTTGCGGGCCAGATATGCGTCGGCGACGAGATCCACAAACTGAGTAGATAATGATAATAATGAAAAGAATTTCACACTCGATGAATACATGAACGTGCTTGAAGAACAGATGTCAGCTGTTCGAGACCGCGCCGAACACGCAAGCGCATCTCAATGCATCGATAGAGGACATCATTCACAACCCTGCTACGACGGTTGATCAGCAAGTATCATGGCCTGATCGCCAGTACTGCAAGTACTCTATCAGTCCTACAGAACGATATGCTCCGTCGCGTAGTACCTTATTCTGAGTAGTCCACCCAAGGTTAAGCGACGTTAGATGAGATCGTGACTTTTGATACATGGGACAGGAATTCATTGCGATAGGGCTAGGGGAAGGTGCACTGGCAGGTGGAAACCTGCCATGGCCAACGGCGGAAACGCTGAAAAGAGTGGGCGAATAGAGCTGCTTACTGGACCATGCTCTATGATATGGGCGACTACAAAGTCCGGATGCAAGAAGGACTAGTGGAGGAAAACGTGAAGGAGCGATCGAGGCTGGGGGTGGGTGGACACGGGGGCGAGTCCGGGGACTTGTAAACGCGCGAGACTAGGTTGGGAGGCTCATCCTGAGATCCTTGACAATGTTTTTAAAGGGGGCCCTGTGCAAGGATGTTGGGAGTGGCCCACTCCCAAGGGACTCTCTGGACGGGAAGCATTGTCGCAGCCGCATCTATTGACGGTGCTCGTCACTTTTCGTGCGTGCTGATTACGTTGGTTGCAATTTTTAATGTGGCATGCAGCTCGCCGTTCCCCATCACTTACTCTACCGTTACATTACCAAAACTCTCGCTTCCGACTCTTCAGAGACCAGCCTGAGAATGAGGAGTTTGGCCTCCGTCGTATCACGGAGCACGATTTAGATTCCCTTCCATGGGCATTGGGCAAGCAGTTCTGACTCAACCTGGATCACGGTGACCTTTTTTCCCGTTCACAGCACCCAGGCATTCTCAGACCGCCACCAGGATTCCATCCAACACGAACATAGGAGGTACTACGAGGCTGTCTGATATGTGGTCAATAGTGACCTACTCACCACCGCACGCCAGCGACCTAGATTCAAGTTGTTGATCGGAATACCATGAAGTTGATGTTGCAGGACACTCACGGTGAGATTGTGGATTCGGAGTGAATCCATATTGCTGCTTCATGATGTATGCTTCATGATGTATTCCAAAGTGAAAAGACGCGTTCATCACGTGTACCGCCGCGTACATCGTATCGTGCCTTTCACTTTTTGAGCAGATTCTCTAGGCCGGATAGCTACTCGGTTGAACTGGATAGCACCAACGACTTTCTCCACGTTTGAACGACCGCTCGTGTTGAAGTGCTGACGTCCCGGCGCCTGCCTGGGCCCCCGTTTCAACACGAGTGACACCAGTTCATCCCCTGCTCCTCGCAGGCTCACTTGTTACGAATCACGACATGCTGGGGATATCCTTGGGGCGGATCGCAGACGAAGGATGTAAAACTGGGGGTGTGTGACTCCCACTGCACTAAATGGTTGATCCGACATAATTCTGTGATGGCATGCGCATGCCACGATGGTCATACCAATCCAAGAGATGATTGACAAATTCCACGTGAGTCTCCGTTTGATGTCGGAGTGACCTGGGAATGCAGGGGAACTCCCAGAAGGGCGACCACGAAATTAACCCGGTAACCTAGGCATCGTAGTCCAGGCTGTCCAGGCGTTAGCACGTGAACGCTGAACACCACGCTCCGAAGTCGTGTCTGCGTGCTTTGTTTTTATTCCATTTCTGGCGGCTGTACTGTCCATCGACAAATGTTGGAGACTTTCTCCTGATTTCAACTCTTTTAATGATTCATCTCGTGAAGGGCCCAAGCATGCTCTCGTGGTGGGCACTGCAATGCTTCCAGATCACCGAAGTTGATCATCAGGTCCGATCACCATTCCTGTGGCCGTGCCACTGACGAGTCCTTCCCAAACCTGGACACTCTTGTTCTTTCTCTTGGAGGTGCTTTTCTCCTTTCCTCCTGAATTTTGCTGTAGCTGTTCGATTCATCTCTCTCTCCCAGCTTCTCCAGCAGTTACTTCTAGCCGCACTAGTGGAGCTTGCTGCCTGTAGGACTTCTATAATACCCACGGACAACATCCAACTTGATCTAAACAATTCACCGAAATATTGGCATTGAATCAGTGATCTTGGCTGTGCTGCTATGGGAGATCCCGAGTTGAGCGATGTGGGTTCTCCCTTACAAATTGGGCACCCCGGAATATCTCCATCCCGCTGGGCGGTGTCTCTTGCACCCCTGGTCTCCCAGCGTCTCTTTTGGCAGGCCAGATGAACTAGGGCTGGATCCCTGACACCTTCACGTCTATTGATCTCGTTATTCGACGACGACGCTCTTCTCGGCCTCCTCCCCCACGCCTGTTACGTTCACTTTCATTTCCTAACGTCACTTATCCTGGCTTCCTGGTGACGTCGACAGTTATGGTCCTGGGGCTTCGACCACTCCTGGAGGTATTTGTAATTTTCTGGTTATCTCACCAGTGTCGGGCTCTGATAACAGTGTGCTCCCATCGACACTCGACGGTGGGAACGAGGTATGCTGTTCCAGTTTCCATATTTTGACGGCCCCTAGTTGACACAAAGTGAACCCGATCATATAGACGTTGGGGCCTAACCAACTGATGGAGTGTGAGACACTGAATATTTTACTTTCTCCGGAGACGAGCGACGCCTCACGAGGGGATATATCATATCATGTCCTCGCGTTCGAACAAGGAGGAGCGGCCACGATGTCCCTTGTTGACGACGCACCGTCATCTTTGCGTTGGACGGTACAACGTCCTGCGGCCTTCAATCACAATAACGTGCTCAGAAACGGATTCCCCAGGTACCCGGCTTTTTGTTGCGCTTTTGGACACCTTCGGTACATTCTTTGGGGTCCTCCCAGATATGTACACAATAATGCGTGAGCTTGCTCACGTTCATCTCTCATCCTCTTTTTACGACACCTGACCACCTTTATAGCAGGCTCGAAGCATTGCCTAACCAAATCTGAGTCACCTGGTGCTGTAGAAGCAACCGAGCCAAAAATAACCCCACCCGTGTTTGGCTGGCTCATACGATGCAGACCCTCGGAGATATCTTTTTCTGGGGAGAAACCACCATACTCGGTTAGCATCGTGGCTCTTAGATCTAGCAGCGTTTTAGATTACTCCGGGCCGCCCGGAGAACATATTTTCCCATACACGAGGAGGGGGGAGGGCTTTCGGGAAAAGCTATCGGTAGGATTCTTATTGATCCATAACAATTTGATGGCTGAACCGGAAGGCATGCTTCGAATCTCTCTGTGCGCTGATCCCTTGCCATGCTCGATAGCCATCACCAGGGATGCGTGAGTCGTTCATTCAGTTTATCTCGTGCGGGAGATGCCCGAGTCCTTATTCCCACCATGTGTTCTTTCCTTCTGGCTAGGAATGGCATGCTTGGCACAATGAGCTCTATCGCTGACCTCGCTAATGCCAAAGATGCACCCATTGCCGGCATATCAGACGCATTTACAAGATGCCGACTAGCGCAGCCAAGGGATTTGCTATTTTATTCGCGCGAACCACCACGTCCAGCAGCATTCAGGCTTCGCCGCAGCTTTTCTGATCACCCTCATATACAGTTGAGTCGGAACATGGATACCGTCCATTCCAGCTATGGAGACACGGTTGCCGTCGCCGTCTGTGTCTCACTAGGTGGGACGGGTATCGTGGCGATGGCCATCTATGTCATCATGATGTATCGTCGGCGGCAGACACTCCTGGACGCTCAGGACACCCTTCCAAGACCCTTTGAGGTTACCGTGCCAGCGGCGACGACGGGCGCATCGATGATGACGTACGGTCTTGGGTCTTTCCCGGTGCTAAATATTTCCCCCGGGAGAGAGAGGGGGGGAAGAGGCAGGCGCGAAGCTCGGAGGGAGGCCATCCCCGCAAGGACCGGGTCACTTGGAGCGGGCACTGCGCCGATCCCAACCACAACCACACCTCGGCAGTCCGTGCCACGCTCGTCTCAGGATACGCGCATGCGACCCCGCCTGTCCGACACGTCGCTGCTCTCGAACCACGCTGGTCTATCCTCTTATCACACCCCACCACGCTCTCGGACACACCCTCACACGCCCATACCGCCCGATCCGCCATCGCAGTCCGGTTCGCGCGCACAACCCGGACAGTCGTCTTCATCCCTTCCCACGGGCACACACTTCCAGCGTACGGCTGGCGCTCCAGTCACCCGCTCTGCCTCCGTCCAAGAGCAGCGCTCCGCCAAACGCGCACTCTGGCTCTCGCGTTCGGCTAGCGAGCTGTACCGCGCCACGTCCTTGGTACCGCGTTATCGCGTACCCGAGTACGGTTCACACACCCCGTCGGGCAGGTATGCCAGTCGCCACGGCGGGTACGAGTTGCACGTAGAGAGCCCCACGAGCCACTTGCGACAGTCGCATTCTGCATCACCGCTGGTGCATGTCCACCACGTAGCTTCGGGTCCGGAGGAGGATGCGGGAAGGGCGGTTATCCTCCAGCATCAGGATGCCGGGGTGATGCAGGAATTGCCGCCGCCGTATCACAAGCTGGTCTGATCCGGTATGGAGGTGGGGTGTTGCCATTTTGGAGACGGTGGCGTTGGCGATATGGAATTCCCTGGCATTTTGATCGGGAGAAGGAAGGCCACTTGACCGGTGGACGCGGTAATGTTGACCGATAGCGGAGTCCTGTGGGATTAGGGATTGCCTGGGCTGATCAAGTTCGAGGTTCGGAGCCAATCGAAGCGAGGGAACCATTGTATTGATTGTATTGATACAACAAAAAAGAGGGTGTTGGTTACTGCGTCTGAGCCCCATACCCCCTGATGCCCTCGGCAAAGTCCCATGACGTGTCGAGATGCAATGAATCTGAGATCCGTACTCCAGCAGCTGTGATGGTTGCAAGTTGATACTAGACAGATGGTCGGAAACGAGGCTCAGTGTAAAAGGACTAGGTGACAAACGAACCTTGTTCAAGCTTCGAGCGTCACGGTAGAAAAGGACACGCATGCTGTCCTCCAATATTTTTCGTGCTTGCTCTTCTGTCAATACATCCTCATAACCCTCGACGGCTTTGCGAAGTAGCGGCTGTGCGATGTGGCCCCCGTATCCGGTGGCAATCGTCGAAGCCGTATATGTTGTTCCCAGCAGATCGACAAAAGACAAGAACCTACATTTGGCCATACGTCAGCCTTGCAAGAAATGATACTATGTGGCCATGCACCTCTTCCCATCCTTAAATCCACCGATGATGAGCGAATTCCAGAGAGGATCGAGCTTCGAGCGACGGCTGTACATGATTTGAGACATGTATTCGTGTATTTCCACGGGGCCTAGCTCGTGCCCGTCTTGTGCTGCGATCTCCTCGACTGCGATATCGTCAAGTAACCGTTGTATGTACTGAAAGTCGGAAAAGTCGCCGCTTGCACCGATGACGGTGTAATCCCCGACAGCCTGGAGGCGCTGCACGTCCTTGAAGCGCGCCAGCGAGCCGTACGAAGCTGCAAGGGGTCAGAAATGGGCAAGCGATTGAGGACAAGGACGTACCGAGGTTGTCGGCTGCCATCATGATGCCGTCCTTGAATTTGATGGCGAGCACGCTCGTCCCGGTGACGATGGGTTGTTGTGTGCGCTGGACGCTGTCTGCGAACGCATCCTTGGACCGATTGTTCGGTCTTGCGTGGAGCGGATAAGTTCCATATGGGTCGATCGCATCGTTTCTCTGTCGTAGGCAGTGATTAGAATGGGCCCGGTCGAGGAGAGATGGACTTACGGGGCGCCCCCAGTTGGTAGGGAAGTGGTCCATGATGGTGGATGTGTTCGAGATCGACGCGCAAGCGAACGCGTACGCCAGATGGTGTTTGCGGGTGTTTGTTGCCTATATCTTGGACATGACGACCCCGTTCATCCAGACCCCCCTGCCCCAAACACCCACCCCGGCGACGCGTGGGCGCGGCGCAAAACGCGGCAGGAAACCGAGGGGCGCCGTTCTCTCTTCTGGTCCTGCAAGTCACCAAGCCACTGTTGGCAACGTGGCACCGGTGGGTTTCGGTGCGGGAGGGGCACAATTTACACCCGTGCAATGGACAACCCCCACCGCGCCCGCTGTCGGGTCAACGCCTGTCCCAGTACCTGCGTTAGCAGCTGCAAATCAACCCGTCGTTGATGGCTCAGCTGGCGTCGGTGCGAATGATGTCACTTTGGACAGTGGCGACGAAGCTGGTCCTTCGGCCTCGACTACGATACTACCCATAGCACCCACCTTGACAACCGCCGCAAACGTTGCTACGGCTGCAGCAGGTGGGAGCGCAGGTGCTCCGAAATTGGGTACTGGTGCAGGAGATGAAGACGGTGAAGGAGACGATGAACTTTTACCCGCGATGGCCGACGATGACTATTCGGCACAGCTATCGTGGCAGAGTGAGAGCAAGGATAATCTAAAGTGTGTATAATAACTCTCGGTACGAGGATATCTTCCGATATGTCGCTAATGCATTGTAGGGTCTTGATGGACAACTTTAGTCCAGCCCAGTATGACCGCTTCGAGGCGTACAGACGCCATGCGTTGCCCAAGCAAGCCGTCAGAAGGGTATGTCTTGCCACCGCATACACGTTTTTCATCCGCGATGACGAGTCCTCGGGCATTCAAGGTAATACAACAAACTACGGGACAACAAGTCTCCCAGCCTGTCGCTCAAATTGTCGCTGGCTTCGCAAAGGTGTTCGTGGGCGAAATAGTAGAGAAAGGTAAAAACACGTCCTCGTGTCCCTGCATCCGTACAGGCTTAATTGACATCTATTAATTCTGCAACAGCACGAGCAGTCCAGACGCGCCGACGTGAGACTGGCCCGTTATCCCCCGACCATTTACGAGAGGCATACAGGCTCTACCAGGCGGAGACGGGGAGAGTAGGGAGTGCGAGAGCTGGAAGAAGCAGAAAACTGTTCGTGAGATGAGCGGCGTTGTCGTTTGGTTGTGCCACCTTTGTCTTGTCGCTTGCACGAACAGTATCTTCCCTGCTCATGGGATCCAGATGTGACGACCCATTGCGCATCGATATTTACGGGTCGTTGGAGGAGCATTAGGTGTATGTAGACACATGCTCCTGTTGTGCCATCAAGCATTAATGGGGTAGTGGTAACCTGGGTCGTTGCCATCGACCCGCCGGGGGTTCGATTCCCCCTTAATGCATACGTGTTTCTTTTTTTCCTGCCAGGGGCCCGTACAGATGAGTCATACATATATTGTATGAGCATCAATACGGTTTGATCCTCTATGAATTAGACGCTACACCCTCCATCGATTCTACCTCGTGTCCTGAGTGGCAACGGGGCGTGATGTCATCATGAGCGTGACTGTCACACGAGATCTTAGATCAGCACATTTTCTGTGTGCGCGTCCAACAGCTGGCTCAGCACCCGACCGTCACCACACCACTTCAAACGCTACTCCACCTAGAGATATGTCTGAACAAAAGGCAAACCCATACCTCGCACACCTTCAGCCTAGCCAGAGAGGCTCTGGCTCTGGCACCCCGAAAACTGCTGAGAGCGAACCGCTCTTTGGTTTCCTACCACGCATGGTGACCGCCAATCAAGTCCGCAAGGCAGTGGTAAGATCGACTCGCAGTGGTTTCAATTCCGTGTTCATTTATTTGATGTTCTCCTGCGTTTTCAGGAACACGACCTGAATCCTTTCACAAAAGTTCCGCATACTCCTCAATACAGGAAAATACTAGAGGCACGAAAGAAACTCCCCGTCTATACACAGATGGACGAATTCTACAAGATGGTGCGTCAACTTCCAGCTCTCAGTTGCAGTGACTATCTCTCTGGTGTAATTCAACGTTTATGTCAAGCATGCTGACAACTGTTCGCAGTTCAATGCGAACCAGATCATCGTCATGGTTGGCGAAACCGGATCTGGCAAGACTACACAGTAAGTTTACGGCCGAGAGAGACTCTTTCTTGTCTATCTTTTTTAAAACTGTGAACTTATAGACCGGTCTCTTTTCGTCGATAGAATACCCCAGTTTGTCGCGTTTTCGGACCTCCCACACACCAAGGGAAAAATTGTTGCCTGTACGCAACCACGACGTGTTGCTGCCATGTCAGTTGCCAAGCGTGTTGCAGACGAGATGGACGGTAAGTTGCTACCCCTAATCTTAAACAATCATATCCGCTTATGTTTTTCGTACCTGTTCGCAAAAATGTAGTTCAACTTGGGCGACAGGTTGGCTACTCGATACGTTTCGAAGACATGACCGAACCCGGTACCACGTTCCTCAAGTACATGACGGATGGTATGCTTCTTCGCGAAGCCATGAACGACCCCGATCTTAATCGCTATTCGACCATCATCCTCGACGAGGCTCACGAGCGAACCCTGGCCACTGATATCCTCATGGGTCTCTTGAAATCGCTCGCTAGGAAGCGTTCCGACCTCAAAATCATTATCATGTCCGCCACACTCGACGCGCTAAAGTTTCAGAAGTACTTTGGGATCAAAGAAGGATCTACCGCGCCATTGTTCAAGGTACCCGGACGCACGCACCCTGTTGAAGTCTTTTATACGCAGGAGCCCGAACCTGATTACGTCGAGGCAGCGATTCGGACAGTTTTAATGATTCACCGCGCGGAAGAGCCGGGTGATATCTTGCTTTTCTTGACCGGAGAGGAAGAGATTGAAGATTCTTGTCGGAAAATTAAACTAGAGGCCGACGATCTTGTCAACCAAGACCCAGAGTCTGTCGGTCCTCTCGTCTGTATCCCACTCTACTCGTCCCTTCCACCTCAACAACAGCAGCGAATATTCGACCCCGCTCCACCAGCCCAGACACCCGGTGGTCCTCCAGGAAGAAAGGTGGTTGTTTCGACGAATATCGCGGAGACGTCCTTGACAATCGACGGCATCGTTTACGTCGTTGACCCCGGCTTTTCCAAACAAAAGGTGTATAACCCGCGCATACGAGTCGAGAGTTTACTGGTTAGCCCAATATCAAAGGCTGCGGCTCAGCAACGAGCGGGACGTGCCGGGCGAACGCGTCCTGGAAAGTGCTTCAGGTTGTACACTGAGAAGGACTTCATGACCGAGCTGGAGGAGCAGACACACCCGGAAATTCTGAGGAGCAATTTGGCAAATACTGTGTTGGAGTTGGTCAAGGCGGGAGTCAAGGTACGAGTGTTCGCTGACGGTCGTTGGGTGGTCATTCATGCGTTCGTGTTTAGGATCTTGTTAAGTTTGATTATGTGGATGCACCTGCTCCAGAAACGCTGATGCGTGCGCTGGAATTGTTGAACTATTTGGCGGCGCTGGACGACGATGGCAACCTTACTGCACTGGGGAGCATCATGGCCGAGTTCCCGCTGGATCCCCAGGTGCGTGCTCGTTTATAACGAGCCCATGGACACTTAACGATGTTTCCTTTAGCTTTCAAAGTTGCTTATATCCAGCCCCGAATTCCAATGTAGTAACGAGATTCTGACGATCACCGCAATGCTGTCCGGTAAGGCCCACAGTTGTTCTTCTGCTCTGAATGGACACTGATCTCAACTCTCTAGTACCCAACGTATGGCTCCGACCGAATAATCAGCGTAAAGAGGCAGACGCCGCGAAGGCTTTGCTTACTGTTCCGGATGGCGATCACTTGACCTTGCTCAACGTGTACAACTCTTACATGCAAAGTAAGCACTATTCGTGGTTTATTTTCTGCACCGATTGTTCACGCGTCGCGCAGACAAGGACGTTAGAAATTGGGCTTGGAATAACTTCCTGTCTGCGCGTGCACTGAATCAAGCGGAGAATGTCCGCCAACAGCTGGAGCGCACTATGGAGCGCTACGAAGTGGCCATTCTATCAACCCCAGATGAGAGAAAGATGTACATGAACATCAGGAAAGTATTGTGTTGTGGCTTCTTTATGCAGGTCGCACACAAGGGGGGTGAAAAGGGCAACTATCAGACGGTCAAGGACAACCAAGTACGTGACGACTGTTAGTTTCCCTCTTGGTAAAAGTCGATTGACGGAATGGCGGTGCTAGCTTGTTGGTTTACACCCGTCGTGCGGTCTGGATTCACAGCCGGAATGGGTCATCTTCAACGAGTTTGTCTTGACGACGAGACCCTTTATCCGGACGGTGACGGAAGTCAAGCCTGAGTGGTATGTCCTTGACTTTGTCGTATTTCCGGGACGTCGACTCTGACGACGGGGTTCACAGGCTCATAGAGTTTGCCCCCGTCTACTTTGACCACACAAGCTTCCCAGATGGGGAGGCGAAGAGAGCCTTGCAACGTCTTACTGCAAAGAAGGCGGGCAAATTTGGACGTGTTGAGGATGATGCGGGACCGGCCAAGAAGAGGCAGAAAAAGAGAGCCGTCGGTTGATAATAGTGTTGCGTTTTTCGTCGACATACTGGACTAGCTGAGTAATCGTAGAGAATTTCAAGCCTCGATAGAGATTTTTCCTTGAGCTTGGCGGGAGTCAAGAGTCGGAATAACTGATGAAAACAAGGTGGTGATAAGATCGAATACAAGTTACCGCATGGCAAGCTCGTAAGCTCGCTGAATGCGAAGGAACTACAGACACCCGCAGGTGTGGAATCGGCAATCATCGCATAGCCCCAACGCACGTCGATCGTCAATTAGATCCACATTCGCTCGCCGTGGCGCTCACCGCGATCACGAGTGCTGATGGGTCCGGATCACGCTTCCCCACGACGTTAGCAGATATGATCCTGCAACTGGCAGCGGAAAGTATTTTTGTAGTACGAACGTAATCATTCAGGGGAAAAACTGTACTTGACGGCAACCGTGAAAAGATGGGGGTGACACCGAACTTTCCGCGGCGGGCTTTGGGAGCACACTGATATCGGCGATGGCGTGGCGGGCTACTATCATGTCTAAGTTTATCAGCGCCGAGTGGCTGTAGCCTGTATATCTATATATGAATAGTTCATGTCATGGATCATGTGTACGTGCGCAATCACTTCTGATCCGTGCAATCAAACATTCACTGCATTCCTATCCGAACTCAGATTCTAACCAAGCCATTGTAACCTTCTGCGGGTTCCACAAGGGACCGACCACGTCAAGGAATCACCCACTCCTTAACAGCTAATGTTTTGAGTGCCACTACAGAAAACTCGTGAGCGATACACAGCACAAAATGAATACGCAATGAACGCTCACTCGGGGTTGTAGTCACAACCACGAAGGTTGATGTCTGAGCCACGCTTCACCACGACATCCGTGGTCGGCAACGCAGCTGCAACGGCGATGATGCCGAGGAGCGTGAGTGCAAGTTTGTTGAACAACATGGCGCCGTATAACCAGGCAGAGGTGAACTATGAGTGGTACCGTTGAGAGGTTCGCAAAAGTGGGCGAGTGTTTGTGATTCAGAGTGCAGAGAGTCGGCTTAAATGCCACAAACACCTTACGGCAAAGGAAGTGTGTTGGTGGAAATTCTGCTTTCGTCAGTAAGGCACGCTCAAGGGGTTCTTTGATCTGGATCAGTATGGCGGGGTGAGGGTGAGGGCATGCTGTCAGTGGCTAACGGGACGAGTGAGTAAGCAACCTCGTGTTGATCGGGCCAGAGAGCGTTGTCACCGTACTGGTCTCCAGATCAGTGACAATGCAAAATATAGTTAGAGATGTCTCGAGTGGCATGAAATCATTGAGTAGCATGACGTCCATTGCGGCTGCGGTCATGTACGCGAGGTCACGATATGAATTATCTGTGACCAGGGGGACACGGCATCCAAGGCAAGTCGACACACGGCCCGAACGCGTCGAGTTCGTGGTGGGCCCAAAGTGACAATGCTGGTTCACAAACGGAGTCGGGAGACGACAGGCACACAGCACGTGATGCGCCAG
>JBBPRK010001440.1:0-12281 GCA_038093075.1 Boletus patriciae | reverse complement strand
TAGCACACATACCACTCATCCCACTGAACTTTCTCCAATCCATCCATTGTTGTCGCATTGTGCATCTGTGGTGAGTGGTGGTGAGTGCTAGTGAGTAGCGTGGTCCATGATGTGTGATTGGCGTGACATTTCATTTCCCACACGCTCAGCTGAGCTCGGGGTCCTGCATCGCCACACATGAATTTTCGATTGCATTTTCCGCAGAGATTTGCAAAGCGCTGTAATGACCCCGTCATATAGAAATTAGTGTCTGACACTAAAAAATAATGTCCAATTGTGACGCTGAAGTGGACATTCTGTCTACTAAAAATCAGCGTCCTTGACATCGAACCCTAGCGTTTCATATCACCCGGGACATTGATATGTAGTATCCACCATCGAGATCCCACCGGGTAAATCAGAATATCACATATAATTTAATCTGCAAGAATATCCTAATACAACGGAGTACGTTTGCGACAAGAAAGTAAAGTGAGCCATCCGTCGGTGTGCGCGGGGATGGAGCTAGTAGTATTGGTGGTCGACGTCACTGCAGCATCATTGCCATCATGTGGCCTCATTGCCTCGCGTGCTGTGTGGGTGGTAGGATGGCGTGTAAGAGCACACGCATCGTGTTAGTGCCTACTCGATGGTGCCATATTGTCGTTGTCGTCGTGGTGTTGCCCCCTGGTGGGTGTCATGTTAGTCTGGTGGGAAAGCAATGGTCCAACTTACTTGAGGCTGATTACATAATGTACTACATCCGCTCCCTAGTGATTGAATCCACCCGTGAATTGGTCTCTAAATCCGTAATTTATTTGAGAACACAACCTTGAAGACTCAATAGATAGATGTTACTCATCTGATGAGCTCGAGGTAATGAGGAAGGTGCAGAAGGTGAGGGGACACATGATGGTGGTACGGAGATGAAGAGATAAATCGGAGTCTGAAAATGCGACGCGACTTTGCCACACCTGCGAGTGAGTGTCCAGCTGAGTTTCAAACTTCCCCACAACTGGGGATACGGTTTTTTAAATCCCGCAGACTCTGCACGTCGCCATAACGGATGGGGACGAGACCATCCCCCTAAGCTTTTCCGAACGTGCGATTAAGTTCAACATTTAATATTGTCACTCACACGCCTGACATTGAAATTTATTGTCATCCACGGACTGACGGCGAAAATTAGTGTCCGGGGATGGACACTAAATAGCAGTGTCCATGACTTCAGTGTCCATGACACTGAAGTCGGGTGGATCAGTGTCAGGGACACTGATTTATAGTGTTTTTACTATTCACAGTGTATATGTATTAGAACTAGGCTCCGAGATGGATATAAAGAATCCGTTGATCGAGTGGTATACTCACAGATTTCATCATCTTGTTCAACGCAAACGCTGCCCAGGTATGATCCAAATGGCCAGACTCGTCCACCATATGCCTATAGAACATCGCCGTGATCTTGTTCGTCGCACCATCGTCCACCGCCCACGTCGTCCTGATCACAGAACGAAAGCCAACAAACTGCATTGCTGATGCAAGATGGATCGCCTCATCCGGACTGCGTTTGTCTCCGACGGTCGTATGACACACAGAAAGATATGCAAATTCGGGATTCTTCAAATTGCACCCGATGATGCGTTCGATTGTAAAGTGTCCGTCGTGGAGAGCGAACGCAGACTTGAATGGCTGATCTTGATTTGGGAGACCATGACACGCAAAGTGGACCCATTCGTTCCTGCCAAGCTCTTCAATCACCCTAGAAGTGCAAGATTCCTCTCCATCTATATGCGTGAACGTGGCAAGGCCATCGACGCACTGACGAATATTCTCCAGCTCCACGCCTACGAAAGGGAGTTCACTCTTGCCAGCAGCATTACCTTGACCGATGGCAAACATTGGACACGACTGTCTGCAGCTTGAAGTTGAGACGGCACATCCGTTCATGCTGATCTGCTCCAGGTACCTTGAGGGCATTGCGAATGAGCAAGGCTATTCGCGTGAACTCGTCTGCCAACTCCCTTCCTGCTGGGCTAGATGCTATGACATCATCCAGAGGGGAATGGAGTCGAGTAAGCTGACTCCAAAAGATACCCCGGTTTGAGAAGCTCGACCGTTTGCGCAGGAGCACGTTTACGAAGACACGCTGAGAATGCATCTACTGCGAGCGATGGGGTGAGGTTTTTGAGGATGTCAAGATGTTGAGGTAATGACAGCAGAGTAGCTAGATGTTGAATCAGTAGTTGAAGAGACGTGTCATATGCGAGAAGTATCATGGGATGCCTGAAACGCCCAGCCCCGCGGGTCCATGCTCTGGCGGCAGAAAGATCAATGGAAGACACAACTTGGGTCACTCATCTGCGAGTTGGGGGTAGAGACTAAACAGCTCCTCCTTAAGTATCCTGCAACTGCTTCGACCGTGTGAATTGAACATGGAGGTAGCATGCAAGGTTGTCCAATGATCCTGATTGATGAGGGTCCCCTTGCAGGCGAAGGTTGAGTGCTCCTAGGACGAGGAGAATGGCCTCATTGAGGTACTTCATTACCCGGAGCTGCTTGTACCAATTGAAGAGAAAAGTTGCAAGGTTGTTTAACAACCCCAGCCGGTGAGGGTGTCCTTGCGGGGTAAGGTCAAGTGCTTCTCGGGTGAGAACAATGGCCTTATCGAGGTCCTCCATCGCCCTGAGTTGCTTGTACTACCTACAATGAAAATGGGTCTGTGAGTCCCTCGGAGTTTGAGGAAAATGTCCATCTCCACTGATGAGGGGCACTAAGTCGCTAGATTCTGCTGGCCGCCTGTTTCATTTCAGTATATTTAATATTATACAGCCCATCTTGGCAAACCGTTGTGGCGGTTTTGACATACTGGTGGACTTTGCATACTTATATATGCATCTCCGACTTTTTCCGAACGAGACTCCCAATTTGGTATATGCTGTGGTTCATCGCAACCTATTCCTGAATAAAAGTGTTCCATGACATTCCGTGGGTAGAATGTGTTGGGAGTAAGATGACGGGCTCGAGTTCAGGGCCTTAGTACTTGTCTGTACTTGTGTGATGAGACAATCTCTGAATCGCCCTGACCCAGGTTTAAACTCCAAATGTCTCTATAATGGTTTTGGCGGTGCTATTAATACAACTTTGTTCTGAACTGAAATGGCTGCATTTCGCCTCCATCTTTGAATTGTGTCGTCGTCATTTTGGAAAGGTTGGTCAGCTCAGCTGAGGAGATCTCTTGAAGGCAAATCTTTTATCCCAGATAGTACAGTGTACATACCTGTGTTACGACATAGTCTGGCCCGTGCACTGTTTTCCCATATACGGTACAACGATCGAGCGTAGCAGTTATTTAGTCTCCGTCCCCCCTATCCTTTCTCTCCCAGTTTCGTGCTTCTCTTTCCCAGGTACTGTAGTAGTTCCCCCGTCGGCTGTGCATCGTTAACCATGTAATTCTCTTTCCCAGCAATCTAGTGCTGATTGTCGGCATTCCTGACATTAGCACGAAACTGCCTTAAATTGACCCATGGCTCGTACCCCTTTTCGTTTACCACTTCCTTTCCCCATCAATCGACTCATACTATTGACAATGGACGACTTCAATAACGACGACCACGCCAAACCCTGTAAGCCCCCTGTCTTTAACAGAAACAAGGCCGAGTTCGACTCTTGGTGGCATCAAATCCAGCTTTACCTCAAGGTGTCCGGCAAGGAGTTTACCGACCGCCGGAAGATTCAATTGGTCCTCACCTACATGCAAAAGGGTTATGCCGGAGAGTGGGCGGTGTCCTATTTCGACAAATTGAGGGCCCTCCCAGCCGACCAGCACTATCAATGGGACCCCTTTGAAGAGGTGCTCCTCAAGATGTTCACTCCACTCAACAAGGTGCAGGAGGCTCAAGCAGAAATGGCCCGGTTCAGACAGGGCAAAATGCCGATTGAAGAATATCTCACTCATTGGGGCCAACTGCTGGTGAAGGCCAAATGTGTTACAGTTGAGGCCAACTCCAATGCTGCCGACTATCTCATCTACCTCTTGCATAACAACGTCTGTAAGGGCATTGTTTATGCAGTCGAACAAGAGGGAGGCATGTTCACCAGTCGGGATTATGAGGCCTGGGTGGCCAAGTTGTTGGAGAAAGGACAGGTTCTCGAGAGTCACCCCAGTGGGTTCGACGACTTTGTAGGCGGACAGCGCGGCCCACCTCAAACTCGTTATCCATATCGGCCCCCTGCCCCACACCCTGTCAAGGCGCGTCCCCCCACCACCATGGCCACTGCCACCGCAACCCCATTGGGTACCACCACTCCAATCTCCGAGCACTGTGATGCCACCGGTATCGTATATGGAGGACAAGGTCGGCCCATGGACCTGGACTGACAACGTGGCCGTCGTACCACGCCACTTATCTGCTACAACTGCAAAGAGGAGGGGCATCTCGCTTGAGACTGCCCAAACACGCGGGTTGACAAGGTCGTTCAACTTTGAACGATGCTGGAAGATCAGAATTTGACTGAAGAACAGAAGCACGAGTTAGTAGAGGGTTTTTAAAGCCGTCGGGAGGTAGCGCGCCCTCTTTGACGAAGATTCGGGTTTGTCTCAGGTTATGAAAGAGCAGTATATGATTAACGAGTCAGAATCTGTGTTACCTACGACAACGCCAAGTAATGCGAGCCCCGTTAAACCTGCTGTGAACCCGAACAAAGCACATTCACCCAACACTCCTTCGAAACCACCGCCGGACCGGCCACATGCCTGGACTTCTCCATGGTATGCCCAACGCCTCCGTGATCAAAAACCCTCTTAGGCCATGACTCTCCTCCGAGTCCTAGTCCACCCTTGCCATTATCCAGAAGCCACTCCAGAGGTTCTTGAAGAGCTCAACCACTTAACGACAGAGGAAGCAACCAATGCCATCCAGGAATTACGCGGCCCTAAACACTTTGTTCGTGGGTCAGGAAGCTCCCTCACAGTCCCAGCTCAACTCTCCACCCTAGACGATCAGCGCCAGTTTTCGCTGCGAGCACTGGTAGACAGTGGTTGTACTGGCTTGTCCATCGACGCTGGATTCGTTCAAGCAAAGGGGCTAAATGCCCAGCCTCTCCCCCGTCCTGTTCCTGTATATAATGCAGATGGGACCTTAAACAACGGAGGATCCATTATGCACACAGTCACTTCAAGATTGGCCATTGGTCGACACTCGGAGCGCATCACCTTTGGTGTTACCAACCTGGGAAAGAGCGACCTATTCTTAGGCCATAAGTGGCTAAGGTACCACAACCCGACCATCGACTGGGAGGGGAGCACGCTGAAGTTCGACCACTGTCCTAGACAATGTCGCCAACTTTTCTGGATGTCGGAACCTGAAGATGAGGAGGACCCTGAAGTGGTTGAGGGATTCCCAGAAGGAGTAGTCGAGGAAGGAGAGCATGTCTTCGCATTCGACTTCTACTCCTACCGGATGGAGAGGAGGGAAGACATCTGAGCCCACACCACTACCTCTCAACAGCTTGCTGAGGAGGCGCTCAAGGCCAAACCCAAGCAGTCCTTCGAAGAAATGGTTCCACTGCACTACCAAGATTTTTGCGACATCTTCAGCAAGGAGTCATTCGATGAACTTCCCCAACGAAAGCCGTGGGACCACGCAATCGAGCTCACTCCTGAACCCATTCAATTGACTGTAAAATCTATAATCTGTGCCCAGATGAGCAAAGGGAGCTCGACATATTTCTTGAAGAGAATTTACGCTCCAGCTGTATTCGCCCCTCCAAGTCCCCCTTCGCATCCGCCTTCTTCTTTGTAAAGAAAAAGGATGGCAAGCTCTGCCCAGTCCAGGATTATTGCCAACTAAATGCGATCATGGTTCGCAATCACTATCCCCTTCCATTGATCTCCAACTTGGTGAACAAGCTCAGGGGAGCGAAATACTTCTCCAAACTCAATGTACGCTGGGGCTATAATAACGTCCGAGTCAAGGAGGGCGACAAATGGAAGGCGGTGTTCAGAACGAATTGTGGGCTGTTTGAGCCACTAGTCATGTTTTTCAGGTTAACTAACTCCCCCTCAACGTTTCAAAACATGATGAATGACGTCTTTCACGACCTCATCATGCAGGGGAAGGTCCTAGTTTATTTAGACGACATACTCATTTTCACTAAAACTCTTGAAGAACATCGACAGGTTCTATGCTCCGTTCTGCAAATCCTGTGCCAGAACAAGCTATACCTGAAGCCTGAGAAGTGTGAGTTTGAAAAACCCAAATCAAATACCTAGGCCTTATTATCTCAGAAGGTCAGATTCAGATGGACCCTATCAAGGTTTGAGGTGTTCTCGACTGGCCCATGCCAACTTGCAAACGAGAGTTACAGTCCTTTCTAGGATTCATTAACTTCTACCGCAAGTTTATCTGTGGCTTCAGCGACATTGCCCGCCCTCTCAATCATCTTACTGGCAAGGTTGAATGGTCCTGGGGCGGGGAGGAACAACGAGCCTTCACTGATCTCAAAACCCGCCTTACTACAGCACCTGTCCTCGCCATTCCTACTGACCATGACCCCTTCTGTGTCGAAACTGATAGTTCCAGTCACGCCGTTGGTGTCATCCTCTCGCAATGCCAGAACAATATATGGCGCCCCATCGCATTCCTCTCCAAATCCTAAAACTCAGCCGAGCGCAATTATGAAATTTACGGTCATGAATTACTCACAATCATGATTGCACTTGCTGAATGGTGTCATCTACTCCTCGGAGCAGACTATGCAGTCGAGATATGGACCAACCATCAAAACCTTGCCTATTTCCGAAAGCCACAAAAAATCAATTGCCGTCAGGCCCAATGGATAGCCGAACTTGCTGACTACCACTTCTCCCTTCACCACCGACCTGGTCGTGCCAACCTCCGGGCTGACCTCTTGTCGAGATGCCCAGATCATGAGAGGGGGGAGGAGGACAACCAAGATGTTGTTCTCCTAAAACCGGAGCACTTTCGCAGACTTATGACGGCAGTTTGGGCTGAAGAAGACTCCACCGACTTTGTTGAAAGGATTCGCCGACGCTTTGCGAACCAGGACCAAGTAGTGCAGGATCGACTGAAGAACAAGGAGGAGGGTTGGAGCGAGTCGGACCGGATCGTGGAGTGGAAGGGGAGAGTGTATGTGCCCATTGATTCCAAGCTTCGGGAGGACATCATCCACAAGCATCATGACTCATGCCTTGCAGGGCACCCAGGACAGTACAAGACTCACGAGCTTATCACGTGAGACTACTGGTGGCCGGGAGTCCTACGAGACACCCACAGGTATGTGGAGGGGTGCAAGTCCTGCCAACGGACCAAACCACGCCGCACACCAGTTGCCGCGCCATTACACCCCCATGATGTCCCTACCAAGCCCTGGGAACAGGTGTCGATTGACCTGATTGGCCCCCTCCCGGAGTCTACCGGGTATAATGCCATACTCATCATCGTCGACTGATTCTCCAAGATGATCAAAGCCTTGCCTTCTCAGCTCGAAATGACGTCATCAGGGGTGGCGTGAATGCTGCGGGATCACTTGTTCCGTCATCACAGTCTACCACAAAAGGTCATCAGCGACCGAGGATCGATGTTCGTCTCTGCGTTTATGCGCAAGCTCTTTGCTCAACTGGGGATATCGGGTAACCCGAGCACTGCCTATCACCCACAGACGGATGGCCGGATGGAGTGAATCAACCAGGAGATTGAACATTACCTCTGAGTCTTCGCCAATTACCACCAAACCGACTGGGCAGACTGGCTCGCTCTCGCCAAGTTCTCCTACAATGACAAGGTGCAGTCCTCCACTGGCTACTCCCCCTTCTTCGTAAACTATGGCCAGAACCCTTGGAAAGGCACATCCCCTCGACGGGTGGGAAAAGTAGAAGCAGCAGATGAGTTTGCGAGGAGAATGAGAAAGATTCGAGAGGAAGCTGAAGCAGCGTTAACAAAAGCATCGGAGGACATGAAGCGAGCTTACGACCGTTGAAGGTTACCGTTGGCTGGGTTTCAAGTTGGGGGTCTGGTATGGTTGGAAGCCACTCACATCGCCTCAGACCACCCGATGAAGAAGTTAGACGACAAGCGGTATGGCCCTTTCGCTATCCTCTCCAAGCATGGAGAGAGTGCCTACAAACTCCAATTACCAGTAACGTGGAAATCCATCTACCCAATTTTCAATGAGTGTATACTATCCCCCTACCACGCCCTGACCTTCCCTTCTCAAAAACGCCCGTCCCCGCCACCGCCAGACCTCATTGGTGGTTATGAGGAACAAGAGGTGGAAGAGATCCTCGACTCCCGCCTTCGTCGAGATCACTTGGAGTACTTAGTGCACTGGAAGGGCTTCCCCCGCGAGGAACGCAAATGGAAGAAAAACACAGAACTCGGACATGCCTGGGATGCCGTGACCAACTTCCATTGCACCCACCCAGCCAAACCTCGACCCATGCCCACTATGCACCTACGTTTTCAACCCCTTGGGGAGTCCATCCCACTTGACCACGTTGCTGGCCGACTCTACAACTGGAAAAACGGCACCTTCGAACCACACTGGCGCACACAGCTCACAAAACCTCACGGCCAGCCCAGTACACCGACCGAATCACAAGATGCGATTCCTTGATGACGGGGTAGTGTTATGACGTAGTCTGGCCCGTGCACTGTTTTCCCATATACAGTACAACGATCAAGCATAGCAGTTATTTAGTCTCCGTCCCCCCTATCCTTTCTCTTCCAGTTTCATGCTTCTCTTTCCCAGGTACTGTAGTAGTTCCCCCATTGGCCATGCATCGTTAACCATGTAATTCTCTTTCCCAGCAATCTAGTGCTGATTGTCGGCGTTCCTGACAACCTGCAATGCAAGTCAAAGTCAAGGGTCCCAATTGCTCACAGCACCGACCCATCCTTCATGATACAACCAATGGTAAGTAATAATATTTGGTTCACGGTGCTGTCTCTGGTGTGGACTGACACTTTTCTCGTCAGTTGATTTTAGGTATAATCCCCACGAGTCTTTGCAGCTGCATAATCTCGTGCTGGCAATGAACTTTTTGCCAGTATGTGGCATATGTTTGTTTCATGCAGTATCGTGACTCATGATCACTCATCTGGCTTATATTTTTAGGCATTGTTTTGCTGCGTTTGGTGGGCTATGCATGGCATGCTGCACGGTGCACCTCTCGGTGCGTTTCGTGTGTGCCGACCTCAGTCTTGGCCACCCTCGCCTGATGGGTGGAGGAAAATACGGCTGGAACTCAGCACCGGACAACCGTATGTACCTCTGGCAATTACTATTTAGGCTTCCTCGTTCTGGCATTAGCTGTCTTTTTCTTCATTTATCATGGCCTCCGACCAAGGCAACGAGCAGATAATCGAAGCAGATTCTTCCGAGGTTCACACCGCCCTCCGTCGCAAGTTGGAGAGTCGTCATGTTGCTATGATCAGGTACATATCCCTCTGCACTTACTGCTCCATCACTCCAGCTGGCCCTTGCTTCCAGTATTGGTGGTGTCATTGGCACCGGTCTCTTCTGTGGAACAGTGGCTTCCCTCTGGGATGGTGGTCCCCTTGGTATTCTCTTGAGCTACTTGTTCATTGGAACGATATGTGTTGCCACCATGGTCTCTTCCTGTCTCCATCAACCCCAGGCACACATCGTCTTATGTCTCATCACAGCTCTCTCTCGGTGAAATGACAGCTTTTTTACCCCTCCCCAGCGGTTTCATTAAACTTGCTGAGCGATTTATTGATCCTGCCTTTGCTTTTGCAACTGGTTGGAATTATTGGTATCAATTGATGGTGAGATTAATTTAGCGTCAAATCTAGCGCCCTCACTCATCGTGGGATGTAGCTAACCATACCTAGTTCATATAATCAAATATGAAAGGCCGCCTTCTGGACATTGAACGCCTTTCAGCTGATTTGTCGGCGGCAACCGCAATCATTGGTTATTGGGACTCGACTACCAAGGCTGCCATCTGGATTTCCATGGGCTTCATTGTTGTTATTGGGATTAATGCCCTCAGGGTCGGTAAGCACCTTCTCTATCATTCTTTCATTCTTCTTACAATCCACTGTAGGTGCATATGGAGAGGCACAGTTTTGGTTCAGGTGAGTCCCAGTGTCAGACTCTTCCATTACCCCACTCACAGATCCATCCCTAGCTCAATCAAAGTCCTTGCAATAACAGGAATGATTATTCTTGGCATAATTATCGATTTAGGTGGAGGTCCCAAGCACGATCGCATCGGGTTCCGGTACTGGAAAAACCCAGGACCATTCATGGACTACCGTGGAATCACTGGGCCTAAAGGCCACTTCCTCAGCACTTGCAGTGTTGTCACCCAGGCTGTGTTCTCATTCGTCAGCACTGAAGCAGTAGCAGTTCGTAGTCTCATTACAACTCTTTCTGCCCTGCTTGACTTATAATCAGATGGCAGCTGCTGAAGCAAGGAATCCTCGCCAGAGCATCCCAAAGGCAATCAAGATGATTTACTTCCGTATCTTGGTATTATACATCGGGGGCATGTTCATCATCGGTTTACTCGTCCCTTCCAACGATCCGTCCCTTGACCCTGTCTCCTCCCGTGCCCCTAGCTCACCGTTCGTCACTGCTTTCAGGGAAGCCAGTATCAAGGTTTTGCCCTCTGTACATTACCATCAGAGCGACCAGTTTCATTTCAGGCACTGACACTTGTTATAGATCATCAACGCTGCCATTCTAACCTCTGCTTGGTCTGCTAGCTCAAGTGACCTCTACCTCGCATCATGTAGTTTATGTATGCAGACCATCTTTTCAATGAAGTGATCGCATTCATAACTAACACATTGACATTGACCCTCAGACGGTCTTGCTGTGTCTGGCAGTGCTCCAAAGATCTTCAGTTGCACAATGCGCTCTGGTTTACCCCATGTTGCCGTCGGATTCTGCTCTTGCTTTGCATTCCTCGCCTACTTGACGGTCAAGAACAGCTCCAACAAAGTCTTTAGCTGGCTCTCCAGCTTCTGCGCTACTTCTGGTTTGGTCACCTGGTTCGGTATCGGAGTGACATATCTCAGGCTCTACAAGGGGATGAAAGCACAGGGCATCGACAGGCAAAAGCTCCTGTTCACGCCCAGAGTCCAGCCATTTGCGGCATGGTGGTGTGTGGGTGGGACCGTGTTCATCCTCTTCGTGCATGTCTTCTGTACTCACATGTAGCGATTGTAGCGACTGACGGCCTCCTGCTGCCATCTGTGCCTGGCACTGCCATGGCCCGTTCTGAATTACTCCAGTTCAGTGCCTGGGACGTGTTCCTCAAGGGTAACTGGTCTCCCAGTGTGTTCGTGACCAACTACCTCCCGATCGTATTCTTCCCCATCCTCTACGTCGCCGCCAAGCTCATCATGGGCATGCACACAGTCAAGGCTGACGAGATTGACTTTCTCACCAACATGGCCGAATTCAACGCGATGACATGTGTACCGCCTGATTGTCGTGAAGTCATGCACGCGCACGAAACTGACCAGGAGAGCAGATACGATGATCCCCCACCCAAGAACAAGCTGGAGGCATTTTGGATGTGGTTAGTGAGTGCCGCATCAAGTTTCCGTTCCTTGCACGTCTTCACCTTGCCATTTGCCTAGATGTGATCTGTACACCTCCCGGCATCGATCCCATGCACCCCATTCCCCCGTCGGCGCTTATATCCGCCACATAGCATACACCTCTGACAATTGTTGATTTTTTTTTCATCTGTAATCTCTATCTTGCATAGTGTTGTAGTTCCTGAAACAAACCTCTTCGCAACGGTTTTTGCCATTGCAATTCTTGGACTTGTCATTTGTCCGACAGAACACGTCATCAGTACAGTCATCCACCGGCAAATGCGTCACCACCAGCAAATGCATCAACTGACTTTCCCGCCGGAATTTTCGACTTCCTCGGGCATGACAACTTCACAATTAATGCTTCTTATGCTTGAGCATGTACTGTCTTATAGAAATTTCTTTGCATCATGCAGCCAGGATAGTTATTATCAATAAACTTGTACACAATTTGCTTCTTTCCCCTCATGTTTGGCATGCAGCAATTGAAATGACCTCTCTGTGATACTGGTACATACTTCGGGGTCTGATGAGTGTGTCTCTTACATTTCAAATGCAGGCCATATGTTCATAGCCTGCCATGACAATGCTGATGAAGGGTCTATTGTGGTGTGTATCTAACATCTAATCTTATGTTTATCAAGATTGATAAACTCATTATGGTATGCGTAGAATGGAGAGTAAGCGAGTCACTCAGACTCGGAG
>JBBPRK010001439.1:0-12281 GCA_038093075.1 Boletus patriciae | reverse complement strand
ACTCCCACTACGCTCAAGTAACTCCTTTGCTGTAACCAAGGAACCTACCAAGAGTCCTAGTAAGTCTCCACTAGGAACGCACTCCCTTCCTGTCCCTGCGCAATCGAGGTCCTAGCGATCTCGATAGTTACCGCTGATGACGAAGATTCCCCCGGTTTGTCCTGGAGGAGATTGGGTGCTGTGTATTTGGGAGTCCAAGTGACATCCGAGGCTTCCTCAGCTGCATCATCACACTCACCTGATTTGGTTTCTGAATTGATGTTGATAACCATGGCTGTATCAGTGACATGGGTCTCGTGCACTTTACCTTTCCATTTATCCTTCTTGCCTTTTCTGCGTCCCTTCCCTTTTCCCTTCTTATTTCCACCAGATCCCTGGGTCTTCCGTTCTGACTGCAATCCCGGGTCGAGGTGATGCTTCCCGAGATACCGCAGTTCTTCCGGCCCATTAAACTTGGTAAAAATACTTTATACTCCACTAAATGTTTGTGATAACGTTCGGAGCTCAAACTTGTAGGTGGGCTTTACATTACGTAATGTTCGCACACTCTTCCACTGTTCCTGTCGGTAGCTTTCGCACAGAAGTAGCAACTTTGACACAGTTTAATGTCGTCCAACCTCTCCTTGTGGTGTTATTACTGGGAACATGGCAATCTCAGCCCCTTCGAAATCAAAGTACCACCTAATGCGACGGTTGACAATTGCCGCCAGCACATCTTGCAAGCGAGCAAGTCTGATTCCCCCAAAGCCCGTACACGCCTCTACAAGATCCCTCAGAACCATCCTGTGCTTATGAGTGATGTTGAATCCACTCTCGGGGCACTCTCTGTGTCCGATCTTGGTTCTCCTTTGCACGCCCACGAATTGATGCAAGACATTTTCCAACCACACCCCAAGGAGGGTCATCTTCACCTTGTGCTTGTTGACCGCGGTATGTATGTGTTGATTGTGGCTGCAGTGCGATGGCACTAACACTCCGTACCGACAGGCACACCTTTACCCATTGACATCTGGATCCCTAGTGTACAGGGTCGGCTACCAGTGGATGTAAAGCAAAACGACGACCTGGATTCTCTTCTACCTAGGGTCAAAGAGAGGGACCCGAGGTTGGAGGGGGAGGCCAACTTTGCCTTCTACAAGACCCCTTACAACGAATTACCTGAATTGAATTCTATGGCAAAGGATCAACGACTTGTTGGTTTTGCCAAACTATTATCCGCCTTTGATGACGTAGCGGTTTCCAAGTATCTGTGTGTCACTGTGGAAGTGGATCGCCGAGGTGGGTATTCTCGTGCTCAAAGCAATGTCTTCTGATCATAGAAATCCAGAGCGAAAGCATCGTCTATCTTGGGACCCCGCTGAAAGGGCCAAGAAGCGTCAGTTGCTTGATGTGGCACCACCCTCGGTTGACCACCGTTACTACCTCACCCTGCAAGGCATTGGTTCTGAGCGACTATTCGACTTCCGAGCACCTTTCGATTACACTCCCGAGCTCCCGGAAAATGAGCTCCCACCTATTGAGGTCCTATTCGATGGGTTTGGCAAATTCCTCGATATTTTTCGCGCTGCCTCCATGTCCAGTTTCGTACCTCATTCACCAACCTTTGATACGCATGTCGAAGATTTTGTGACCTCCATGTCCAGAATCTACACCAGCGAGGAAGCAAGACGATCAAAGGGGCTGGAGAGTCTAAATACAATATTTCCACCTACCACCCAACGTGACCGTATAGCACCGGGAGAAGTTCTTCAAATGTCAACCACCGGCTCAGCACCGTGTACTGATGGCCACACTCTCTACGGACCCCGCGGTATCCCCTGCATCATAGTCGAATTCAAGAATGAGAATGGAGGCACTAGGGCAATACCGATAGCTGAACTGGTTTCCTATTACGCCCGTATTGTCCGTGGACTTGATGAAACAGTGATCAGAGGGTCGGTACTGCCGGTGCTTGGCATAACCATTGTTGGTATGTCTCTGATATCCCTCAACTCTATCCAATATTAACTCCATCAGGTCCCTGCATCACGTTCTTCGGTCTGGCATATGTTGGCTCACCCGTTTATGTGCCTCTCACGCCTAGCCTCTGGTGTTTGCCTGTCGAGTGTGGTGGCAGTGACCACCACCTGATATACACTGCGTTCAGGGCTGCATTCACCCTTCTTGAAAGTATTGACGCAGAGGCAGAGCGGCTTAGTCACGGGTTTCCTACACGCATCGACAAACATTTGCTCCCGTTCAAGAGGCTGACCAGATATCCTAGTCCTCCCTCTCTCCCCACTGGCGATAGCGATTCTTCCCAATGGGTCGAGTTCCAAATAACCGGATTTGTAGAGAAGAGTATTCACCGACATGTCTACACAGCCTCGTCTTCCTGTGGTGATCTGGTCATCAAGCTGACGCGCTCTTATTCCGCTGGGTTTCATGCATTCTGTGCCGATCATGGCTTTGCTCCCAAGCTATATGGTTACCAAGAACTTCCAGGAGGTTTCATTGCCGTCGCGATGGAGCATGTGAAGGGGAAAGCTCTTGATTCAGCGGAGATTCCTGAACCTCGTCGAGACAAGTACGTTAACCACTTGCGAGAGTCTGTCGCATGCATGCATGGCAAGGGCTATGTCCATGGAGATTTACGAGCTCCAAACATCATGTGCGTTGAGGACCAGACCATGTTGTTGGACTTTGATTGGGGTGAGAAGGTTGGAAAGGCACGGTATCCACACGCGCGCCTACACTCGCAGCTCAAGGAGGGACGTGACATGTCGTGTCTCAAGATCACCAAGGATGATGACGAACGTGTTTTGGGAAGAACGTTGGAGTACCTGCTGGGACGGCGCTAGGCATGTTTGTTATAACATGTCTTCTTCTCTGTAATGCTACGGCACCTCTGAACAACTCAATGATTGTAATGGCCAGTTCCCAATGCCAACGACTACTCGCGTATCACCCTTCCAAAGCACGGGGAATTCATCCCGTATTCTACAAAAGATACCGTCACGTTTTGGGACACGTCAACACACGCCCAGCTCGGACTTATCAAACACACTCGACCCATACGTTCGATTGCACTCTCGCCAGACGACCGCTTTCTCGCAGCTAGTGGAGAAGACGGGAAAATCACCCACCAGAATCTCTCTCGCGTCATTGTCAGTGTCGTGTTCCTTTGGATTACGGCGTATCTCAACAACTATCTTGTTCTGCTTGTCTTTCAAATAGCATTCAAGCCCTGTGTCTCGTCTACACCCCGCTTTCCAGGAGCCTGTCATTCAGATCGACGACGCTGCGCTCGATTCATGAAACGGACGCTCTCGGAGAGCCGGAGTGGGAGCCATAGTCGTGCGGGGACGCCCGCTGAAGGGATGGAGGAACTGGGGAAGATGGAAGGCGCGAGTGTGGTCACGCCGCTGATGCTCGTACAGCTGTTGACGCGGATGCGCGAGGACGAGCTGTCTGATTTGACCCATTCGACCAATGGACGACCTGTTGTTGTGGACAAGAGGTTGGAGCGGACACAGGCGGCGGGGTAAAACGGAGCACGCTGGCTCATGAACTGGCCTCCAACCCAGGCAGCGGCCACATCCACAGCCCCCGAAAGCTACTTACATCGATGCCAACTGCGCAAACTTCGTGCAATCACATTTTTGTTGTATTACAAAGAGGAGATAAATACAACCCATCATGCTCAATGGCAGGGACTCCTCCACGCGCGGTAGCTGCGTCCGATCGACGGTCTGCAGCTCGAAACCATCATAAGAGCGAGTTGATGACGATGGCGAGGATGCGCCAACGTCCCATTCCCAAGAGAACAGGTGCGCGGGAGGAAGAGTGAAATGCTCACGGACCAATATCGACGTTCTGCTCACCGCAAACACCAAACAAGTGCAGCAAAGCATGTTGAACGTGTGTCTCGGACGGGCGTTTGAGCTATTTGAGGACAGGAGGGAATGGAGATGGGATTGTCCTTTCGCGTCGACGCGGCATCGTGCGCATCCGTCGTTGGCACCGAGGGCGAAACTGTTGTCGACGTTGTGGCCTGAAATTTGTAAAGCCAAAGGCACCCCTTGTTGCGAATGAGGACAAGAATGAACGGAAAGCCTAAGGGCCAACACCAACGAATGTGTAGGGAAGAGGGGCTGTACGACAAGTAATGGAGAAAGCGATGGGGCAAATAGATTGGGACATGCGGTATACGTATCTCGCGTACGTGGAGGTGGAACGATGGTTGGGATGGAAAACGATCCACTCTGGAGGCGGGATTACGTAGGAGAACTGAGCCAGTATACATGGATTGGGGGGGTAAGATCGATGTAACAACCTGCCCGCAAACCAGGCTCATGAGTGCCGAACGCACGGGATCGACTGCCTGTCTGCACCGTGGAGCAGGACATTCGCTATCTCATCCACTTGGACGCAGAAACCCATGGTTTGTGTTGAATTCGTCGGGCATATATTGAAGTGTGCCGCAGCACAAAACGGGTGACGACTTGTCGGCCTCCCAGATAGTTGTTCATATGCGTGTTTTCGTGACGCGGTGCCAAGTTGGTTCCTCGGTGGAAACTCGGTGCGCGTGAACAAGTGCCGAAAACACGAGATGATGGAACGTGTGCATTGATCCATATCGATGGAGGGCAACGGGTAGACCATGCAAAAAAGGCAGCTTGTTCGTTGACTTCCTCCACTGCTCTGCGACAGTGTCGCTGATGACTACAATGACTGCGGGGAAATGGAGCTGCATTGATGGTAACCCTGGACAAGAGGGTTCCCCACTCATCGAAATCGACGGTGGCAGCGATATACGGGCAGTGGCATTTGCAGCGAATGGCGAGCAAATCGTCGGCGGTGGTGATGAAAAAGGAGTTGGAGTGTGGCGGGTGGAAGACGGCAAGAAAATGGCAACAATGCCAGCGTCGGATTACGTTTACTGCCTCGCTGTGTCAGAGGACGGCAGATGGATCGCAGGGGGGACATACAACCACACAAACATTTGGGACGCAAAAACATTCGAAAAGGTCGTCTCGTACTGGCAGGAGGGCTGCAACATCAACGCAGTCGATTTCTCGCCCGACTCGACTCGACTCGTCACAGCATCGTATAACTGGTCAGCCACCGTCTTGGACGTCGCAGCTCGCCAAACAGTACTATCACTCCGCCCCGAGGGTTTCGTGAGAGCAGCAAAATACTCGCCGCGAGGCGACCGAATTGCGACAGCCACTCGCGATGGATCCATTCGAATCTGGGACAGCGACGATGGACGCTTGCTCGCGGACTTCCCAGTAAAAGTAGCCTCGGATTACAACGGTGGTCTCCTTTGGTCCAACAACCACCTCTTGGCCTTATCGGACGGTACAATCAAGGAATTGGGAGCATCCACCGGGTCAACAGTCTCCGAATGGCCAGTTCCCAATACCAACCACTTCTCGTGCATCGCCCTTTCAAAGCATGGGGAATTCATCGCGTATTCTACAAACGATACCGTCACGCTTTGGAACACCTCAACACACACCCAGCTCGGTCACATCCAACTCCCTCAAACCATATATTCAATCGCACTCTCTCCAGACGACCGGTCTCTCGCAATTGGTATAGAAGGCGGGAAAATCACCATCAGAAGTCTACCTCGCATCGCTGTCAGCATCGTTGGTGCATCTCAACAACTCTCTTGTTCCGCTCGTCTTTCCAAACAGGATCCAATCCTTGTATCTCCTCTGCATCCCACGCTCCACGAACCTGTCATTCAGATCGACGACGCTGCACTCCGTTCCTGGAAGCACGATCAGCTCGAGAACGCGGACGCGTTATTGACAGCAGCGATCCCCGAGTCTTGGAATACAACCCATCATGTACTCGCTAGTCGAGCTCTCGTCCGAGCTCGTTTGCGAAAGTGGGATGCAGCGCTCGTCGATGCCGAAGAGGTGCTTCTCGCTCCATTCTCACATACACTGACGCTGACATCAGTTTACACAAAGGGCATCGAAATTCAGCCGTCCGTCATTGGTCACATCGCAAAAAGTGTGGCGCTTGTCGGTAAAGGGGATAGGCACGGCGGCTATCGGGCCTGCGACATCGCATTCGAACGCTTCCATTCATCTCACGTTAGCTTTCTCCTTCTCGTCAAGGTCTGTCTTTTTCGAACTTGTTCCCCTCTCAGCTGCTGATATCCCTTAGGCTATCATAGTGTTCATGGCCGGAGAGCACCGCGATGCAATATCACGCGTAGACGACCTCATCGCCATGATCCCCCTCAACTCAATCTGCTATGTAGTACAGGCACGTACACACGCCCTACCACGCGGCGAATATCACCACTGACACTTCCAGCAGGCATATATGTACCTTCTCCTTGGAAACTCACACATGGCCTGCAGCGACTACGTCGGTGCAATACGGTCGTTTGAGCGTGCACGAGCCCATATGCAACATGATGATGGCCGATCGCTCTTGGTAGTCTCGCTGGTAAGCTTTCTAATGGGTGTGTTGCAACATATCGAACTCGCTCACCGATCCTGACAGATATCCGGATGGAAATTTGATAATCTCGACATCAAGATTCGACAGCGTCTGTGCGATGCTTTGTATACTGCGGGTCCCACGAAGGATGCAGGCGAATCTCTTCTCAAGCTAGTAAATACCCTTGACGAAGAGGTCTATATGAGCGGACCCTTCACCGAGTGGGTTTCTGGTTTGTGTACATTTACCTGTTTGTTTTTATGCATTCAAGCCTTTCCGTCAGATTTTACCCGTCGATACTTCTCCGCTCCCGAAAGCGACGGTAGTGCAGCTTCAAAGGCAGCACGACACGATAATACGCCGACGCCTTACCCTACCCTCAATTCACCATCTCCCACACCACTTCTAAGAGAGTGGGCAAAGGCAACATTGGCGAGACGGTCGTGGAAGGACACCTTGGTCGCCGCTGCCAGCGTGAGTATCTTCTTCTAGCCTGGTATCCTTCGTGGGATTGACACTCGCAGTTCGCACTTCCCAGGGCCACGATCTACCGGGTCGTATGCGAACATCTGGACAAGATAGACCGCGTCACGGATGCGGTCGGGTGCTTCCGTCACATGGCGACTGAATTGGGAGGAAAGATGAACCTCCGTGGTGAGCACTGGAAATGGATTCCTGGTGAGGACTAGTGCTCGCGAATCTCGTGTAGTACTTGGTGTCGTCCCTTACGTAACATTTTCCGACAGACTTCAGGCAGTGTTCCTTCAAGAAATTGGAGCATCTCGGAGATATCGCTATGGATGCCCAGCGATATGACGAGGCTATCTCTCACTATTCGACCGCATTGTTGCTCGATTCCCCATCCCCACAAGGTGTTCTCATCAAGCGAAGCAAGGCACGTCTGGCAACCGGGCCATGGAAGCAGGCTCTCGACGAAGCAAACCAGGTACATCATTTTGGCCTCATGGAGGCCAATCTTGTTGACTTATCATCCTCAGGTAATCGCACTCGATCAGAGGTCGCCACGGGGATACGAGATGAAGCATGCAGCTTTACACCAGGCAGGAGACTTCGGCAATGCGGTTGATGCGCTCGAGACAATGCTCTTGAAGATAGCGCAGTCACCTGATCCGAGTGAGTTGTACCCTTGTCTCCATGATAAAGATGATTTGTTCACATTATTCGACAGAATATGGTGACCGCATCAGCACATCGAGCACACGAGCCAAAATTCGCGAAATTGTTCATCGGACTATACGTAATTCGCCGCGTGTGCTCATCAACACGGCCGCCGGGCGTCTGCACAATAGAGCCGAGCAGGCATCTGCGTTCGAATCCCAGCTAATCTTCAAAGAACTTGTATCGTCGATGACGACACGCATCGACTCCGTCTGGATTGAGCGTGAAGTGCAACAGTACTTCCGATACGTGATGCTATCGCACACGTGGGAAGAGAACGAACCACTGTTCCAGGAGGTCATACGCATCGCAATATATGACCTGGCGAAATCTCCGACTCGTGACAAGCTGAAAACGTTCTGCGAGACCGTCCGGGATGCCGGTTTCAATTGGGCATGGAGTGATACGTGTTGTATCAACCAATCAGATCACTCCGTGCTCCAGGAAGCCCTCGTCGCCATGTTCAAGTGGTACCATGGTTCTGCCATGATGATCGTTTCCCTCTATGGTGTTCGCTCTCCATCGCAGCGTGGCGCTCTTGTGAGGAGCAGATGGAATACTCGTGGCTGGACACTTCAGGAATACTTTGCTGCCAAGGTCATCCAGTTCTACACAGAGGATTGGACTCTCTATCTAGATCTGGAGTTACCGAACCACAAAGAGTCACCACAAGTCATTTCGGAGATGGAACAAGCCACTGGGGTGTCTGCACAGCAATTAATGGCACTTTCTCCCGGGTTAACGAGCATTCGGGAGAAGCTGTGTCTCGCTTCGACCAGGAAGACAACGCGGGTGGAAGACGCAGCATACTCATTGCTCGGAATTTTCTCCGTTACTGGCATAACCCCGATATACGGTGAAGAGGAGAAGCCACTAGGACTTCTTTTGGCGAATGTTCTGACTGGATCTGGAGATGTGAGCATACTTGCATGGACCGGGGAGTCCGGCAGCTACAACAGTTGCCTGCCTGCCCATATCATCGTATTCAACCAACCAGCAACATCACACCTCCCGCCACCCATTCCAGACGCCGAGATGGAAAGAATCATCACTGCGTCGCACTCTTCTTCATTCAACCTCGACGTGGCCCTGAGGTTATACGACCGTCTCAGTGAGCTTCCTGCACCTTGGTTCGCAGCGAATCGGATGAAACTTCCATGCATCGCTTTCAAACTCCCATCCATTTCACTTGATCGAACACGTCCTGACCGCGTTTATCGCGCGAACACTAGGGCCTTTGGGATGGTGGAAATCCAAACGAGCTCTGACCTTTCTCGGATGAATTCTCTTTATCTCATCCACCCCTGGTTGGATACCCTCCTGGAGCACGAAGATATGCAAAGCGGCGCATTTGTGGAGGATGACGCCACGCAACCACCCTCGCCGAGCATGGACGATGAAGAGATCTGTGAAGAGGGGGTCGATGGCGATCCCTCGTCGCTTCCTGAGCCTGAATCTCTGTCATCCCCTTCTCCCGTGCATATGACACCGATGGACAGAGAAACGCGAGCACGACGGCTCGTTGCCCGTCTTAGACAACCATTTGGTGCGCTCTTGGTCACGGCGGCATCGACGGGTCGACGTGCGGTGGATTACAAGCGGGTGGCGGCTGATAGCATGATCACTGTGCAATTTCAGGAGAGCGTCTCGTTGGCTGATCTTCTTGGCAATGTACGCACGATCGATGTTTTGTAACTTGCGTAGCATCTCGGACGACCATTCACATGTTTCACTGACTACTATGCCACAGAAATTGAACGTCCGAACGTATCGGTTGCTCGTGCCGCCAAGTAAGTATGTCCTTGGATAGAGATCTTGTAACCTCTTCCAAGGCTGAATGGTTGAGGACTCAAACCTCGGGTCAGACAATATTAATCCTATTGACGACTTTTGCTCCCCCCCTGCACCCGAATACAGAGTAGAGCAGAATTATGGCATGCGAGGGGTCCGCCGGGGGACCGACGAGAGTTCGTTCCATCATGATCGTGCCTCCACGTCAAAAGAGGACTGGATGTTCCCCGGTCGTCTAGTTCCGGGTACTTGGGCAAGGAACGACGATAGGTGCTCATTCGAAGAGGGGTTTCGTGTCCTCGTTATCGTCGACGCGTAAGTTGTCCGAGTCGTCGCTGGTTCGGAGTTTGGAAGTGTCAGCCGTAACTCGAACTCGGGGGGCGGCTGACGCGTTGCAATGCGGATTACTGAGCGCCAGTGAACGCCCAGACGTCTTTCTCGCAGCTAGACATCACGCCAACAACGTCCGCCCTCGTGGCACTCTTCCCAAGTGCCGTGACCTTGTGGAACGCGTGCTTCGTCCTCCTGCAAGTCATGCGATCAGTGATGCATAACGCCGAGCAAGAAGCGGCCGAATTGATGGTGTTAGGATGGTCAGCCCGTATCGCTGGTCCGGTTACCATCCAGAATGTCTTGCTGATCGGCTTCTGCTCAGAGAGCAGAATTATGGCACAGTGGGAGGTCTGCCGGGCGACTGATCTGAAGGAGCCGTTCGATCGTACCTCCACATCAGAAGTGGACTAGATGTTCCCTGGTCGTGGGTACTTGGGCAAGGAACGACCGTGATCAATTTACGGACGGTTTTGGACCACATGCAAGGAACTGTCCAAGAAAGCATCCCTCTTTCCACCCTGCAACTGACGCGAAGCTCGCCTCGAATTCCTGCAAGTGGCGTGGCCCTCGCTGTGAATGTTCCCAGTGGCCGACAAGTCGTTACCCGTTTCATGTACGCCACTTCATCGTGAGTCAGTAGCCTTCTCTTTATGTAGTAGTATGTTGTGATGCTCACTGGCAGGACAGGATTTAGTGGCGTAACAGGCACTATCAGCTGACACGAGTGAACCCACGCCAAGGGGAGATGCGTTGAGGTAAGGACATGGGCCCGGCATTCTGGATGTTCATCGGAGGCATCAATTAACCTAGAAGCTTAAGCTTCTCTTGTCTTTATCCCCCAGACATTCGTTATCGATCGATGCCCCGCTAGGTATGGGCGATTGGCCACTGAGCGGGCTCACCAAGCTTTCTAGCGTATGTATGCCTCCCTTTTCCTTTCTCCCTGTGATCGATTGACCCTGCAGATAGATCCACGTCAAAGAGAGCGCGTTCAGCATGGAGTGCCAACTCTACCAAACCGCTCCCATCATCGATCCCGCCTCGGGTATACGTACCACCACGCTGATCCTCGCACGTTCACGTGCGCAAGGACGTGTTGACCGAGCGGGGTACGGTCGATGTCACCAAATTTAAGCCGATTTCGCGGTTGGGCGATAATTCGTATGGTCGGATTGGTGACGTGTTGAAATTCCCGAGGCTGTCCTGGGCCGCGGATGAGGACAAGGTCCGGGAGGCACTCGAGAAGGCTGCTTCAGAGTAGATCATACCGTTGCCTAGAACGAGAGTCTAAGGACCTGTTTCTGCGCGATTTCGAGTCTCTGTGCGCGACTCAACGCTGGCTGAAAGTCTATTCTAGTCAAGGTGGTGAGATAAAGAAATACGGATATACTTCCAAGGTAATCTATGAATTCGTCTTCGGGGATCTATGCCAAGCTTTCGATGAGAGGTATTGTGTCTTGGATTCGTCATGAAACGGGTGACGACGTGTCACTCTCATAGATGGTTATTCGGATGCACGTTTTCGTGACGCGATGCCTTGCTGGAGGAAAGATCGTTGGAAACACAGCGGGGGTGGTCTGGGAGCGAGAAAGCGCTGAAAACATGAGTGTTCGTGGACTCTCACCATTTCTCTGCTCCATTGTGTCCTGATGTCCACGTCGTTGACAGTGACTGGTGCGTACTGACAAGAGGAGCTGCGTCGCTGATGAGCGCTGGACAAGAGCGTTCTCCGCTCATCGGCAGCGGAGTGCGTGCGATGAGATCTAACTGCAGCAGGCGAGTGAAGCCGATACCGGCAGGAGTGTCCCACCTGCCACTGGCACGACGCAGCGTGACTACCGTACTCGGCTTCCAGCACGAAGCAAGTCAACACACAGCTGCCGTGAAGCCCCCGAACACTGTGCATGGACCTGCCCAAAGACACCAAGAACAAGCCAATCGCCAAGAAAATTGGCCAGCCATGCAGAGATGGCCGACCTCCTCTCCTCTACCTCTATCCCGACACTGTCCATCAAGCTACCACTGTTAGACCCAACCGTAACCGCAGGCGATGACCTCGGTCGAGTAGACAACCAGCGATATGTGAGATGTCGATCCACATTGTAGGGTCGATCAAAAGAGGTCTTTCAGAAAACAAATCTAGAAAGATATGTCGCATGGTGATATCGACGAGAGTGGGCTCGTACTCCAAGAGGGTTACGACAAAGTTCGGGAATGTGAACGGGTGAAATGGGAGGACTGGAGCCAATGGTAACACGTGAGTTTCTGGATGGTAAAGAATGGGACCAGACAAGACAAGACCTTCTTCCACTCATTCTTCGTATACGTGCGGCATGCGTGTCGAGAGAGAGACTGCAGCAGCCCATGAAAGCTAGCGGGTCCACCCCGAAGCATCACTCGCCCACATCAGCATTGCAACACATTGCTTATTGTTACTTGCATACTTTTCTGTTGCTCGTGGCTACTTACAGTGCTGATTTACATTTAAGTGATCTACAAGTGACAGTCGTGCTCGAGCCTCGACTGACAAG
>JBBPRK010001438.1:0-12288 GCA_038093075.1 Boletus patriciae | reverse complement strand
TACATTAACTAATGGGATGGATTGGTATCCGAGTCGTCCAACAGTGCATCCTTGAATTCATAGTTGTCTACCATACAAAAGGAAGAAATCTATCATAGTCTCTGTTTTGAATGTAAGAGTGAGGTCCGGAATTAAAATTGTAGCACACATACCACTCATCCCACTGAACTTTCTCCAATCCATCCATTGTTGTCGCATTGTGCATCCGTGGTGAGTGGTGGTGAGTGCTAGTGAGTAGCGTGGTCCGTGATGTGTGATTGGCGTGACATTTCATTTCCCACACGCTCAGCTGAGCTCGGGGTCCTGCATCGCCACACATGAATTTTCGATTGCATTTTCCGCAGAGATTTGCAAAGCGCTGTAATCATTCATCAAAGGTGTGAACAACCATATAGGTTATATAGTCATTCGTCCTGAGAAGCTCCAAATCAGACTCCAACTGGGAAGACATGATAGGTGCACTGGCGAGGATAAACAGTAATGTTTGACTGTTAATAGCAAGTGGGGTCTTGAGAGTCGAGGAAAGGTTTGGCAGTGGTCGATCTCAGGCTGGCGGTTATATCTTCTATCTGGGGTATTAACTCCATTCGTTCAGTTTGAGACGCTGCAGCGGAACATTGATCCTGATCAGGGCCACTTCCCACGCCCGCACTCAATGCGAAGCACTTACAGGTGAATCACAGTTTACCCTGCCTGTCGATACGTGTTCGCCTTCAATCCATTGTGCATGCTGAGTTTCATGACGGGGTAATAATTTATTGTGGAATGCCTCGGGGGAGATACATAGAGGGATCAACTTGTCCGTTGATTTGGGGCGCCAATCAAAAATTCGATAGATGACGAAAATCAGCAACTTGATCTCCCCGCCAATGATGTAGAACCGACCTTCAAATACGGCCACCTCGCGTTAGGAGTTGATGTGGCAGTGATGCGAACAACCGTTGCCGTTCTACCAAGAGTTCTGAACCCTGGTCACTCAGATCAAGCGTGTCACGGCGTTCAGTGGCCCCAAATGCAAAGTTCTATCAACTAGGCGATGCGGGATGGGGGGAAAGCGGCTCGAGGTGATGCGAGTGCCTTCATTTGAATCATTAGCTACGACGAACAGAGCCGTTACGTATACAGCACAGGACAGACTCACCACGGTCAACACTGCCTCTCCCCCTTTCGCTGATCTCAAGGCCCTATAATGGTTTAACAACACTAGAAAGGCGATTTGAACCCTCGCTCGTATCAGTACTCCCGCACTTGGAGCAAGGTACCCACCAATGGGATCACACGTCCGGTGTGGCATTCAAGTTATCGTTATGTCGGCCGTCCAATAGCCGGTGATGATGACGCTACCAATGAAGGTGCGCTCCTCGTGCATACAGTGCGGCGTTATCGTCTCCAAGGGGAAGTTGACCTCGCAGTCTCGTTCAAAGTTTTGATCCCGCAAACCTCGCTTCCTTCGCCGCAGTTACCTTATACGGCTTCAACACGGACGATCTTGGTCTAGTGTCCATTCCCCCACACCTATGCCGGATCAATTTGATGAGACGATACGGCCTGTGGTGTGGAGCTCGCCAAGACCAACGCTTGGCATGACTGTTTGTGGAAGGGAACCTTCGAGAAGATCCGGGCGTAAGTTGGCAGGTTTTATTTTGTTTCCTGATGATATCGCCGCCGACGCAACGGAGACAGCCAACCTGTATGAGAGCTGTTATCCCTCCCTCTCGGCGTCAGATTCCGACTGGGGCGGTGCAAGTCATGAATGAAAACACACCTACGTTGCTAATTTAATCCTCACCAGCCTGTCGCATCTGTGCTCCGTCTTCCCGCAGTCAGCCCAAGGTAATTGGGATTTGGCTACATATTGCACCGTTCAGGGCCCACGCTATTTGAAATTGAAGTGACGTTGATGGGCTGTCGAGGATTTCGCACCTCCGGGCTAAGCCGTATGCCATGGATACCGGAGCCAGGAGGACATATCAGCGGGGTAGTCCGAATGAGGAATCTGACTCTGCTTCAAGGGTACAATGTCGGTCTGAGGAGGTCCTTGAAGTCAAGATGTCAGGCTATCGCGACATCGGCCATATGCCAAGACCTACAACTGCTCTCCCGACTTGCTATGCCTCGAAAGGTCCCTTCCACGTACTCCCCCCCCCCATGTTCGTCCACGACATCGTCTTGATCAGGACCACCCTCTCTCGTGTCCCTCTCCGCGTCAGTCTCTTTCCTTTGGATGGAACCTGGAAATGAACGCTGGAAACGGCGCGATCGATCCAACACGTGCGCTCATTGAAAAAAACTTGCGGAAAGAACCCGCACAGCGTACAGACCCCCCTCCTTGTCGAGGACGACCGCAACCATCGTTCGACGCGCTCTCACCCCCTCCACTAGTAGGGTCGGGACCGGGGCCCGGACGGTGTTCCCGGCGACGTCCGTGATAAAGGATCGGGTCTTCAAACACCTCGGAGTGCGTAACAGTGATGAAGCCAGGGCTCGCACGGATAGCCGAATAACGGACGAGCGGCGTGAGCGGAGGCAAGGAAGGCCCTGCAGACGAACCCATCCGATGATTTGTACATGGTGACTTCTTGGTCTTGGGCATTGGTCAACTGTACCATCGTGTCGTCGATTGCTAGAGATACCCGAGAATGGATGGGAGAGTCTGTTTCGTAAAGTCGGTAGAGAGATGGGCGATTGGGATGAAACGCTAATGGAAGCGTCAGCGACATGGCATTGGGGACGATCCGTTCTCGCTCAAAAGAGGACAATGGAATGGGGGGTGAAACGAGGCATGGTCGAGCGTTCGGGGTGCCGTCCGAGTTGAACACCAGGCATAGAGAATCAAATTCGAAACTGGCTCGCCTGGTTGAATCGACGCCACAAACGCAAGCCACACCTTCCGACCTTCGTCGAACCCGGAAATGTCCGGCGAGCCAGTTACTGCCTCTCAGAAGACCCAATTGGTGTTGGCGATTAAGCGACGATTCCCACATCTGTGAGAACCAAATCACCTGGTTTGCCAAGCTTGGTGTTCAAACTCCAAACCCCGAAACATCTTTACCACGAGGCATCTTCGAAGGAATCAAGGGTACCACTGAATGTGCGATGACCTTATCGACGTCCATCGATATCAGAGATTCTCGACTCAGGCCCGGGTGCCGGGCAAGGCCAGATCACGACTTTGGGTGACTGTCAATTGTATTTCTCTCATGCTGGGACAGCTCCGCGTTACCTCCCCAAAGCTGGCTATGCGTCCTGACGCGAGAGGCACCACCAGGCTAACCATCACGAGCCATTCAAGGCATCTACTATTGGGAAAACAGAGGGGAGAATGAAAGGGGGAGGGGCAACCAGCTAAGTAGCTGGATATCACTGCATGAGCACTCTCGAACTCTATCGTGCTCCTCCGTTCAATTTGATTTGCTTTCATTGGCAGGTCGAGGCTGCACCGCCCCGCAAACGATTCGTACTTATAAATATTCGCATGATTTGCACCCAGGATCCCACATCTCAATCTTACATACCACCTCCCCTGACTATAAAGCGATGGGCGGTCCTGGGAGCGGGAAATTCATCATCAAACTTGCTTCAGATCCTCAGCCACCTGCCGGCGTTGATCTTGCTGGCGATGCGCGAGTACCTGTCATCACGGATGGCAGCGACAATGTTGTATGTCCATCGGTTTTCATTCTGCGCCAACTGCGCTCCTGAAATCCTTTCTACTCCCGGAGTTTGCTTTGTCTCCCTTTCTTTCATAATGGATGTTGATTGGAGCCTTACTCTCTTACAGTGGACCGTCACGGAGTTACCAGACGGAAATTATACTTTACTCTTAGAAAACTTCGGACGCATTGTGTACATCCAATCCGGTGATGGGAACGTTGTTGGAAGCGATAAACCACCTACCTTTCACTGGACCATTGTGGGACAGGACGGCGGACCCTACACGTTAGTCCCTGTCTGCCTTTCGCAGTGGTATGATATCCCTAACATTGAAACTAAAATACGGCAGGATTTATGCATTCCGTGGCGGTCCTCCGACCCCAGCCTGGACTGTGAAGAACCCCGAGCCCAAGTATCCCGTACGGAAAGTCTGTCGATGAAGATTCATCGATGCTTACACCGTTTGCCTCACAGGTCACCGTCGAAGATACTCCGCGGCCTCACCAGCAGTGGAACTTCATTCCCTGGCGTGGTCCAGAGTAGAGCATCGCCTGAAGCTCATAGGAACGTAGCGAGCAAGGTGCTGTAATTGTATGTTGTAGGAGTTTCAGAAGAACGCACAATCGGGCCACGCCCGGTCGTCGTGTATTGCATCGGATCGAAATGCGTGGTATGAACGCCACCGTACTTCAGAGAATGAATCTCTGTCATATCCGGCGTAGAAGCCTGGGGGTGAGTGAGTCCACGAATCTGATGGAGCACGTTTGCATGTGAATGATTCTCTCAGCGGGATAAAAGCTTGAGAAACAGATTCATCGAGGCAAGTATTCGAGTCCACGGATCTAGTTATCTTCATGTTTCTCCCCGTGCCGAATTTTGCTTATGCTGATCAGTGACCAAGTTGTTCCGCATCGGATCGGCCCCTTCAACACCTCGATCTCTTCAAGTTGGATCCCCCAAACAGAACCCCAATGTACAACCACAGTGTACGAGGCACCTTGGGCCGCAACCCGATTATGACACCATGGAAGGAATCAATAGGGGTATCATTGAACGTGGCAGTGTGTCAATTTACTGATGCCTTCGACGTTTCGGATATTTATAGATTTGTGACTGGGTGCCGAACAACGTTTGTTCCTCCTGGAAACAACTTGCGTCTTCGAGTTGATTCTTGAATAACTGCGCCCCCGAACAACAGCCGATCTTTCCTCGTCCACTGTCTGTGAACCAATTCAAGTTGTGCCGTATCTCCTCGTCAGCCCCCACCACCGGTCGTTGAATGACATTCCCTTGGCCATGCTCCAAAATCGATAAGAACAGGAAAGCCTTCAACAAACAGCTGCCAGTGGATTGGACGACGACAACCCGCATCGTTTCATCACGGGAGTCAACGAAACCACCCCATCTTACTCCGAGTCGGCGTGGTGGGTAGCCATTCTTACAAAATTCAGCACGCGGATCGTGACCGACGTCGGACGCCACGAATAACCTTGGTAACAAACCCAATACAAACTTGCGACGAGTAATACATCGGGAACGCCAGGGGTTCCTGCGCCTGATTTCATGCGGTTTTTCGACATCTGTATTCAATCCAGAACGCAGGACACAAAACTAAACACACATTCGAGTCGTCCTCCGAAAAGCAAAGCACTACCATTCTCTAACTTACAGCGATCTATATCCTCGACAAAAAAAGTCCCCAATCAAACCGGATGCACACGGTCTTCAACCCCTTCCAGTGGAATCCCCCTCGAGTCGTCCGCGACATCGTCCACCGCCTCTTCCTGCTCCCACATGTCATCCGCGAAACCAATCCCAGATATGGTCGTGTCCCCACTGGAATTCGGTTGCGAGAATACCCCGAATCCAGTGTCGATGCCTTGCCATCGCTTCCGAAGGTCACGGTGATACAATTCCCGTATGCTAATGATGAACCGAGGCATGATGGCGCATGTCAATGAATAAGTGAAGCTGTCGAAGAACAGCCGAAAATTGACGTCATTTATTTGGACTACAACATCGATGTTGAAAAGCAGATTCCTAATTGAGGGGAGAGCGCCCGGGCGTTAGTTTTTCTAGACAGACGGGAGAAAGAAAGAAAGGGCAGCGGACGTATGCCATAACGGAACAAGTGAAACGTACACGACGAAATAAACGGCTCCTTCCCTCACAAGTAGCTTCATGGAGTGGTTGGTCTGCCAACGCTTCGTTGCTCTGTACATCTCGATCGACTGTCTGAGGGTTGGAATGACAGCTAGAATCAATAGTGTAGCCCCGAAAACAAATCGGGGAATTGATCTATAAATCGGCTGGGGGGGTGTTGTGTTAAACGAGTATATGCACTTGTTGGAATTGAAATCGGGATCCCAGCCGACCGTCACTGAAGAAAGCGCACAAAGGTAAGGACATTGCTTAAGATTGCATTGGGACCTCCAATCGAGCCCGAAACATACCTGAGAGGTTACCCCCAGGGTTGTTGTAGATGCCTTCCCAAACCACAGAGATGATGACTTGCGGCACATAAACAAACAAGAGGATACCGAGAATTGCCCTGGATCGATTCCACATTGCGTAGACACGCAGAACCATCACCACTGTGATGCAAATCAACAAAGGGAAACCATGCATGCTAGGGAGTATGGCAACTCACCATCGGCAGCAGTGAGGAACAACACAAATCCCCAATCACCTATAACAAACATCGCAGTACCTTCGACGTAATATCCGGATCTCATCCTGGTGCCGAGTGCTGTCAACGGGTGGACTTACATCTATTTAGCTGTTAGCGTTACACTGCTCGCCGAGATGAAGAACGCACAGCTATACGAGCATGATCATCAGTGATGGATTATATGTAGAGCAGAAAAACTGACTTCGACAGGGCCAGGTACAAAGGCACTACCAACTGCGAACGCGCCACTTGGTCAGTCTAACCAACCCCGATATGCGGTCAGTATCGTTGAACATACTGAGTGAAAGCAAGCTTGAGCATGGATTTAGAGTTATCAATGTTGTCAGATATGTATCTCGGCAGACCTACATAATCCAACAAAGACCAACGTAACGAACCTATCGGAACCATCAGTTGGGAACACGCAGCAGGGTGTCCCATGAAATAATACATACGATGACGAAGAGCGTAGAGACCCAAGTCCAGCGTCTATGCTATGGTAGTGTCAGGAACGTGGAACCTGGCTAGTAGCCGTTCCTCTCTTACCCAAACATAGTCTACCTTGTGAATATTAGCGATCAAACGATTCGGAGGGCCAGAAAGCGAAATAAAATACCTCTCTCGAAAATGTGAGGACTGGAGCGCCAGCGAGAATGGCAACTGTCACTCCAACTCGAGAAGTATGCACAAAATGACACTCACTATAATCATATGCTACAACAGTGATTATTATGACTGTGGTTGGTCTATAAGATCAATCTTCGACCAGAGTGATGAGGAGCCCGTACCAGGTCCGCAGCTATCCATCTGGATACCTTCCAAATCAGATACTATACTAAGTAGGAGGACGTGACATGTAAAAGAGTCGAGCGGGAAGGAAGCAGGGCTGGTCGGGGGGTTTGGCGGTTACTTATACCCACTGGCCAGGGGTCAGCTGATTCAAGTTTAATAGTAAAGCAATACAGAATGGTGGCGGGGTTACGCCGTTACGTGTGCAACACAGGATAACCCGGGGCATGTCATTTCCCGTGCGAAGTAAGGAGCCATGAAAGTTGCCAATCAGAAAAGTAGCTTCACTTTTGGCTGAGTTTGGACCCTAACCCTCCTCGGCGCTCCCTCTATGGCCCGAGGTACCCGCCAGTGGCGATGCCCGGTCAGGCGAGCTAAATTAATCGTACCTGATATCCTCTCCCAACAACCCAAGCCAGGGTCGCATTCGCGTTATCTTTGCCACCCAGATAATGAATACGATGGGAAGATGACGGCACGGGAGTCCCATCCTCGTGTGTGCAGTCTCGGATTCAAAGGAAGTTGGCCTCGAGGTGGGCAATAATGCCGTTATAACGCTCGTTCAGTGCCACATGGGTGTTCACTGAACAAAGCTGAGACTGGAAGGTGGGGATCCAGGCGACGTCTCCGACGCATGCCTGGGTTGGGTTGCTGTGACTGGATAGTGACCATTCGCTGAAGCGATTTCTATGCAAAAGCCCCGACCACTGCCGGTGGGAGCAAGTGAACTTCGTGTTGTTGCGACATTCACGATTGCTTGGCCCTCAAAGTCGTTGTTTGCCTCACATCATCGACTCAATGACACCGCAGGCGGTAGTCTGTAGTTGGGATGTGGCCTACGTCACAAGATGTAGGAAGCTTTGCTGGACGTAATCAACGAGGCCGACTGGAGAAAGAAAATGTGAAGGATGACAAGTTGCCGGTTATTATCCAACGAAGCCGGGGGAAACGGGATGGAATACCTCGGGTTCGCTATGATCGGAAAGGAAAACATGAGGATGTACTTACGTAAATCGGCCCAATGGCTGCCTGTTAGCGGGCGCGCGATCGGACCGATAGCGAAAAGCCTTGCATGTCCAGTGAAGCGATGATGTGGAAGTGTTAGAGATCCGATGAACAGCCTGCCAAGTAATGGAATTGGAATTGGAAACTGGTTCCGAGGAACATCGCTGCTGCAACATCCATACTTCCTGGATAGATGCTTCGACCAAAGGATCAAGTCGAGCTTCATGACGACGGCCAGTGGGTCGCCCCAACGATTTCAAAGTGGCTCGGGGAGACTATGCGGGTCTTTTTTACTACATAAGCAAATTTGCTGTTAGGGTTGAAAATGTCTTTGTTAGTGCGCCGTGAACAACGACGCTACCCATACAGCAAAGGACATCATACCAAGATCCGCAGCTTTCATTTCATTTTGGTCATATTTGAAGTGGAAATGCTGCGGGGTCCTGTGCGATATGGCCAAGCGGCACTAAAGCAAATAGTCCAGGGGCCGTGTCACCGTGATCATTCCTTAAATATGGAAGCACGTCTTCAAGTTGGTTTCTTAATGAAAAATCAGTGGATGCAGACCGAGGTATTATAGCACTTACCTCAGTAGGATCACCTGCCAGTATCTTGTTAATCTCCCAACGTGAATCCACGCCAGGGTGACGTTCGAGCTACCTACTGCTCAGCCAACGAATAGCTCGGGTATGGCGGCACGGATGGAGGTACACCCCGCGTGCGTGCAAGGTGGCATTCTCATCTCCAAACGTCGGCCTCAAGGTGGGCGATGGCCGATATCGTTATGGGCGTAAATTAAGCCTGGACCGTAATCCACCACGATTTGCGCATATTTGGTCCCTGCTATGACCCGCTCCAACGCCAAGCCGCCCACTTCGGGACCTTGCTCCACCCTTCTCCACCCTTCTCCGCCCCTGCCTTTCCCGCCTTTTTCTGCCATATCTCTACTGCATCGCCCATCATAAGCATTTAGCAGAGACCGACTTCCTGTGTATGCCTATTTCTTTTTTCCGGTGCCGAGGATCGGCGATCAATGATGCTCCTCACAGAGACCATGATCGCCCTGACCACACCTCCCTCCCTCTCTGATTCCATCGACATCATCGCCGCCCTTTTCTACCGCGAACATGACGCGATCGATCCCACCCCCGTCTTCAAATCAACGAAAACTCGTGGAAAGAACTTGCCTCATACGCACACACCCTCCACGCCGAAGAGCGTCCATCAACCGCGCTCTCTGCCCTCTCCTCCATTTCTGCAACTGCGGTGGTTGGGGCCGCAAGGGGAATGAGACGGCGTCACCGCACGTAATGTTTTGTTGGTCGACGTCACAGGTCCGCAATTACTTAGTTTACCGCGTTTGGCAACCTGATGAGGTTCGTCAAGTTCTCGGCATTACTATTTCGCCCAGTTTGAGCCTTGAAGGCGGGGCTTGGTTGATCCCCATTTTTAGTGCATGAAGACACTATTGGGCTCCGTGAGCCACTGTGTTCGGTGGGAGAAACAACAACACACCATCGCATGTAAGTATCGTATCCCTACTGCCTTGATAAATATCTTGTCAAAAGATCAAGTCGAACGCGACAACAAACATTGGAATATATAAAGTTGTTACTCCTTTATCGTCTAGTACCCTACTAATTTAAGCTTGATTCTGACCCGCCCTGGCCCCGACCACTTCAAGTCGAATCGCCTCTGAGTCCCCCATGTCACCCTCAGCCACCTGATCCTGCCCAGGAGCGACACCCGCAAACGCAATGGTAGACAAAGCCTCATTTTGACTAACTATGCATCCCGACAAGACACCAAATCCAGAGTCGATGCCTTGCAATCGGGCCCGAAGGTCACGGTCATACAATTCCCGCACGCTGATGATGAACCTAGGCATGATCGTGACAAAAATTAGATAGATAAAACTGTCCAGGAAGATAATCGATGGGTTGGAGGTCGCAAACTCGGTTGCGCTCAGGATTGTCTCTGCAGTGTTGTAAAGTAGAGTCCTGGTTCGAGGTGAAATCATTTGAGTCGATTGTTTGTGCAGAAACATAACACATCGGGGAAGGTGTTGTGGGAGACGGGGAGGACAAATAAACGAAGAAAGTGGTCGACGTACGTGAAGAAATAAATGATACCATGCTGCACGAGAAGTACCATGTACCGGTTTGGCTGCCACTGCTTCGTTGCTTTGTATATTGCGACTGACTGCTTCAATGTTTGCATGACAGCGAGAATAAACAGCACAACACTGAGAACAAATCGGGGAATCATAAAATATATTGTGAGATTCGGTGGCACGTTCAAGAGAATGCTGCACCACGAGGCTTCCGGGAAACCCGGAACTTGGCCAATCGTGACTAGAGAAGAGGATGACATTAGGTCCATCAACACTACCAATCTATCCCGAGACATACCTGACATATAAGTATTTGGATTAATGTATAGACCTGCGTAAATGAAAGAGGTGATAGTTTGCACCATGTAAAGGAATACGAGGACACGGAGGATTGTCCTTGATCGACTCCACATTGTGTAAACACGTAAAATCATCATCACTGTGATCGTCAAATTTCGTCAAGGGGAATCAGAATTGAGGTTATGGTAACATACGATCTGCAGCAGCAAGAAACACTGGAAATGCCCAAATAGCCACCAGACAGACTACAGTGCCTTTGAAACATCTATGCTTTATTCCGATGTTCTGGGCTATGAATTAATGCGCTTACACCTTTTTGACCATCAATACTCGACTCATTTGGGAATTAAGATACATACCTGACTTCCGAAGGGCTGGGCATAAAGGTACTGGCAACTATGTGCTTGATCAGTCCAATCAACCTCAATCTATAGTGTCGAACATACGTAACACATCTATACTTCGGAATCGAATCAGAGTTGGCGATAATATTCAGCATGGATTACAACGGCCATAGACCTACATAGCCCAACAAAGACCAAGATAACGAACCTATCGGAATGGTCAGTTCAGAAGAACGTGGCGTGGCAAGCCGTGAGGCTTTATACGCACGAGAACAAACATTGTAGAGACCCAGGTCCAGCGCCTGCACTGCGGAAATGTTAGGAACATTGGCACTTGTTTAATAATTGCGATATCCTCACCCAAATGTACTCGATCTTCGTCAGTTACACATTAGCATGGGAACAGGAGATGGCGAGCGAAAAGGGGACACCTCTCGCGAAAAGGTGAGGACTGTGATAATCGGATAAATGAGACGAAGGGCGTGCAGAGATGTATCACTCACTGTAATCATATCCGATTGCACTGAGTACCATACCTATATCGGTTTGTAAGATTAATTATCAACGTAGTTGGGAGCGGTCGTACTGGTTGCATAGTTACCGACCTGGATAAACTCCAAAGCGAGCTGTAGGTTGGAGGCCATGGCGTGTATATTCGGTTGGAAACCAGTAAGAGCGGAGAGAGCACAGAACGAGGAGATGGGCTGAGGTCACCGGGTGGGACAGTACAGAACATCAATATGATGGTTTTATACGTTCAGCCAAACACGCGGACGTGGGATTGCAAATTTGACGCCAAGAAAGCGACGCCGGGAGGCGGACCCTCCGAGTCGCCAGCGAATCATGATCACATCGCTTCATCTGCAACGACGCTGAGGTTGTCCAAGACCCGAGCTACTTCAGGCGTCAAATCGGATGGTCACTGAGAGAAAGTTTTTGCTGATGGGCAAACACTTTAGTAACGCTGATCACGATCACCAGCGGTACGCCACACGGGGCGGAGGCACTACATACTTTGACACACCTTGGCTCGCCAGGGAGTTGATATGATCAAGATGCTGGTTGAGAGCAACAGTTCAACTTGATCCTTCAACGTCTTGTCGCGAACGTCCCGTTTCAAGATTAGCAGGGTGATGGCGATGCAACGCGAGATCCTTTTACAGATCCCTAGTACGGCGACTCGAACCTCATCCGCGTGCGTGTAACGCGGCGTTGTCGTGTCCAACCACGATGGAAGCCATCTTTGAGGCGTCTGATTTTGAAAATTGCTGTCATGACATCGCCCGAGGAATGGAGGATCAGTTCATGACTTCTCTAGGACAAAGAAGCGCAGCCCAGTCAACTAGGCGGTACAGAACGGAGGGGAAAGTGACACAAGTCAATATGAGTATCTTCGTTAGCGCACTGTGGAC
>JBBPRK010001437.1:0-12296 GCA_038093075.1 Boletus patriciae | reverse complement strand
TACTCTGAGCTCACTCCCACTATGCTCAAGTAACTCCTTTGTCGTAACCAAGATACCTACCAAGAGTCCTAGTAAGTCTCCACTAGGAACGCACTCCCTTCCTGTCCCTGTGCAATCGAGGTCCTAGCGATCTCGATAGGGTTAGCCCCACATATTTTCGCAAGTTCCGTGCAAGCAAATGCAAACACTATATCAGTATAAGAGAATATAGGAGCATATGATATCCACAAACCCACCATAACCATATATACCACACCTTTTGATAGACATACCATTATTTCATCAGCTCACTGTCCCTTTTTAACAAATGGGGTTTCACATGATGTTCATGCAAATCCACATGTGGCGCATTTGCGTGGGAAAATTCACATGCACAGCTATGCACAAAATATGGGAAGATCCATCAACATCAGATTTATCTATTCTAAAATCAACACTCATGGACGACACTAATATAACACAATAACCAACTATTAAACATGTTCACGCACATGCGCCTTTAGTGCATTTGCGCAACCATCTGACGAATTACATTCGAAACCGCTTCAAGTGCTCCCCCTGCACGACAGCATCAGAATGGTGTTTCACCAAAGGGCGTTCAATCACGTCACCCCTACGAGATATCCTCTGAGCTAGTTGAAGACCACCAAGCCTATTGAGTGCCCGGAAAGGCCCATAAGGAACATCATGTAGATCTTGGGTGAGATCTTCATGGAATACGTCCAAATCCAGCTGACTGAGGAGAGACCAGGAGACACCAAATTTTGCGGAGCGGAAGATCCCAGGACCATTTCCTCGTGCAAGGCCAAGACGTACAAGGTTGAATGCAATAATTTCCTTTGCATCTAGCAGAGAAGTTAGCCACATTGGATGTAAAAACGAGACAGAACATACTATGTTTTTTGGTCCATGGCTGACCCAAATTATTCTTATGTGATGACATGTACTGGCGCAAAGGAGATGTTGGCTCATAGATAGCGATGATGAAGGTGCTCATCATGATAATGAAAGGGGCCTGGCTAGTCATTCCTTTGCGATTCTGGGAACCTGTGGGAATCCAAGGGGCAGCCCGGACAAGCTGTGTGGTATCATAAGGAAGTCCGCCGGATGGGGCCTTGATGTCGTGGCAGACATCAGGCAAAATTTTGCTGAATATAATTGCCACCAATATGGCAGTTTGATGGAGATGAACCGTAGCATCGAAGTGATCCCTGACCCACTCGTACGTGAGCTTAACATATGAGGAATCCGGACCGGATGGCCACGTCATGGAGGACAAGTTCCATTCGTGAGGAAGTACCTGGCGATTTAAGATGGTGTGAAGATCTTGAATTGAGATCGCCAGTGCAGACCAGTCGCCCTGTGAGTCCAGTGCTAACGCTTGTTGAGTAGCCTGATTGAGCTCAATTGCATGAGGATTAATGTGTAGGTTGCGAGGAACAGGTGTGGCTTGTCCAAGGTTGACCCACGTTGTATGTGTGACTGTTGTTACTGGCCTGCCTGCTGCACCTGTGGGATTGGGGCTCCAAGGGATATTGCAAAGCTTTGCGAGTGATGCGGCCTTCGTGATGAATTCCAGAATCGTTGCCCGAGTGGGCGGGTGATCGACAACAGAACCAATTAGCCTCTCTGCCTCTTGCACTGCCATTTTGAACACCAAAAAGGAGTGACCGGACTTCCAGAAAGGTGGAACTACACGAGTGTTGTTCTTTATGACAGCGTCTAAGGCTTGCTCAGCAAACCAAGCGATTGACTTTTGACCATGGTATGAAGCAGGCAGACCCTTTCCAATGAGACCAGGATTGTTATTGACAGTGCGGAGTAGATGTACGTATGCATTGTCTGCATAGGCGAGTGGATGAACCTGTTTCTTCCATGATAGCAGCGATGATCGTCGATCATCTGATCTGTTACACAATGCTAGGTCATCGCTTCGAGAACCTTCGTCAACCTCATTCTTGACACCTTCTGTGACGAGCGTGACAACGTCGGTGAGGTACACTTTAAAGCACTGCTGGAATATGCACAGCAAAGCCCATGACTGATAAGGCCAGGCAGGATAATAAGTGTCTGGAATGTTGAATAGACTGTGTCGGATCATAAATGATGCAAGATAACACTGAAATGGTATAAATGAGGTGTCTAGAGCAGTTATGCAGATGTGCCATAGGCGGGTTTGCGCAACACCTTAGAATCAACTCACGTTATAATGATCTTGACCATAGTTCACGATCTGTGATCTCTTGCTCGACAATAAAGGCTCGTCTCGTTTAGTTGGACAATCCACGCATCGTATGTCGACCTGTGTCTTCACTAATGGAGTTGGAATGATGATGGGGGAGAGTGACGGCAGGCCATCATGGATGGCTGACAGTGACAACCAAAGAGGGTCCATCAAGCCTTTGGTCAACACTTTTGGATTGCCAGTGTGTGCATAATTCAGCACCCGTTCCAAAGACGCTGTTAACTCGATCCAGTAATGGGGAACCAGCTCAGATTCATCAAGGTAATCCTTGAACTTATCCCATATGTCTCGGAGAAGAGAGCAAACACCATAGGTTGTCCACTTGAAAATTTGAGGGAGTAGCTACATTGCGTTTGGTAAAGGGAAGAACACTTCACATGGATAGTGCTCACCTGTGGCTTGAAGATCACCAAATGATCTTTGACAGCATCAAGAACTTGACCATTTGACCACATGTCAGTCAGAGGCGAGATGATTTCATTGAAGATTGTCCTGGAAGTGTTGAGCATCAATATTCTGAGAGTGACATTTACTTACCGGCCATTTTGAGCATTCTCTGGAAGTCGCCAAAGTGAGACATGATAGACGTTTTCGATGCAGGTAGACGTGTCAACCTGTGTCCCTGTCACCTTCTCATGGTATCTATCAAATGGTAGCCATGTTTCACAGTCTTGCCAGAACTTGTCAGCGACATTTGCATTTGTGGTCGGACTTGTATGTGTGCCAGACAATGCTGCTGTCATGAGTCCCTGTTGGACCTCATGATATCAACCCTGTGTCCGGACACAATGTGACAGCAGATTATACCTTTGACATGTGATTCCTTCAATGAGTGGGGAGTATCCAGTCAGTAGTTCATTTGCAATGTTATCCTTGTCATCACCGTTATATTGCTCCTGGATGCTGGCATTCAGGGCCTTCACTTTCTTCAAGAGTGGCGTCATTAATCCTTTGGCCTGGAAGTGTCTGATCGTTTTGAGACATGCCATTGGATACAGATAATGCTCTGTCATCGTGAGGTCCTCCACATGAGTTTCATCCTCTAGGCCATCAAGCATGAAAAGCCGATGTAGCGTGCGTAGGTTGAACAACATCCCGTTGAAATCAGTGTCATCTTCAAGAATTGGCTCTCTCCGAGGTATCTGATATCCAGCATGGTCATAAATCTGTACCTCCTGCCCATCTTCATCTAGCAGCGCCAAATCATCCAATATAACTTGCTCCTGGTCTTCAGTGTCTGCAGAATCAAATATGTCTCCTCCATGGATCTCGAGTATGTCGTCATCTGGTATGCTTTCCCATTGCATCACTGGAATTGACCTGCCAATCATGTTATTACCGGTCACATTTGTTGAGAAATGGATGTGCACTGGATATGGGTTGCTAATGCAATTGTCATTGACCTCATCCCAGAATATAGGTGAAGTCTATTCCAGTGCTCTGCTTCTTCTTGTCGACTGTTGTTTTGACAAACATGTTGATTCTGACCATATCTAACTGAGATGGCAAGTGGCATGTTCTCTTTTAGGAACATGTTATTGTCCCAGCCTTCAATGCCACTGGTAGTTGCAGAGTGAACCCAGCCATGCCAGTCATCCACAATCGATTCGTGCAACTGGCTGACATCGGATCTTCTCATTTCGTGGATAGGACGGTCTCCTCGAAGGCCACTGTGGTAAAGAGATTCAGAATAAGTGTGTGGTTTCTCAGTTGCGCAAATGCGCACATGGCGCATCTGCGTGGATGACATATTATATGGCGCAGATGCGCCATGTGCGCATTTGTGTCGTTGGGCACTCACATCAGATTTGTTACAGTATGGATTGTCGATGGTGTGATTCCAATTGGGAAATCTTCCCTTAGGTATATGTCCCTATAGCCTTGATGTTTGAGATGGTGTGCAAGATAGACCACCATGAGAGTGTAATTCTCGTCCGAAAGTGTCGTGTTTGAGCCTTCCAATCCTTGCATCATATGGTGCCATTCTAATATCTCCCCATTGTCCTCCATCGCTTCCTCGTCCACGAATGCCTGTGGGACCATAGCAAGCCAGACTTCTTCTTGTACATACGTCCCAATATACAACATGCGTCCGGTTGGGTCAAACTCAAGGTCCGCATGTCTGGCCTTCCATTGCTTCTGCCGTTTGTTCAGATCCAATTTGAACATGTAGCTGGGATCTCCTTGGCTCGTCGGCAGTATCACTTGGAGCCCTCGTCTTGCTGGAACCAATAAATAGTAGTCCAGGTAATGTTTGCGTGCGCTCCATGCTAGCCCACTATCGTTCTTGTCATAAACAAGCTTGTTGTCTATTTGCACAATTTGGCATGTCTGCAGGCACTGAATGGAGGTTCTCTTGTGCCCTTTCTCAAAGTCACGCCACAAGGTTGTAAGCTTCACTTGAGTTGGAACTTGCTCATGGAACCCTTGGATCAACTCAGGCCCGCTCCGCCGGTCCAAGGCAATGACTTGTTGAACCTCAGCATGATTAACCCCATCCTCGCTTTCCAGCGTGGCTGGGATGTCTCCTACAGTAGACGGTGTCTGGTTGTTGCTGCTCTCTGTGGGTCTCCTTGAATCTCTCATGTTTTCATCACTTACTTCGCTTCCATGTCCCTCTTTTTACTTCAGATGGATGCCTGACCTGTGTAATGCAGTGGAAAAGATGAAGTTCAATGTTAAAACTAAGTTTGTCTCAGTCTCACTTGTTCGTTGTTCAGTTATGTCACCGGCATTTGCCTTTGCTTATGTTTACTCCACTTCAGATGCACTGACTCTTTTCATCACTCATGGTCTCCTAGTCACTGGCTGCTACTAGCTACAGTTGTAATTAACTTGTTGTTTTGTGTAAGCAGGTTACATTTCTCACTCACTGCCCGGTACAATTAGTATAGAAAGTGGTATATTTGTCAATTGGTTGACTTAATGAAAGCTTGTTTATAAATGGCCGGGACTGATTTGTATTGACAGATCTGGAGGCCTATACCTGGTTAAGTGATTGGCTTGGTTAGCCAGGTTTGGCATTATCAGCAGGTCATTTATTTGGGTTAATAGGTCATTCCTGGCAGTTTGTGTGCTGAAAGACCTGCCCTGCCAATGTGGCCACTGGATCCACCTGTTGGACATATTCACCTCCCTAAATTGCATGCAGGTGAAGTGTACTAGTCAAAAAGCTAGTGGGGAACGGTGTGGGAGGGGGAATTGTCAAAACACCACGGGTTATTCATGATACTAGATGACTTGTACGCTAATATGATGGCACTGGTATGTATGAAATAAGGTTTGTAACTATATAGTACTAGCGGTGAGAAGGCGAGCAATTATCTCTTCAACATATCTATGATGTCACTACAACATCATTTGGGCATCATAGATAAAGCATCTTATCACTTATCAGGGTTGTGTATCTCTTTATATCCTACCGCACACACATGTACAAACAGTACAGACCAGTATATAAGACTGGCCTTATAGTGAAACAACCCAAATGGTGACCAGCGTCAACTGGCACTCTAGGGACTCGGGGGGTCGAGTATGCACCGAAAGCACTAGCAGTCGGTTGCAGAGATGATCTCACTGGTTGGTGGGGAAAAACCAAGAGAACTAAACTAGAGTTCTCTGGGTGGGACCTCCGCCCTTATATACTACTACATGTGTTTGTACATATTTGTACCGGATCTACCGATGACTGTTCTAGAGTATTCTGGTATCTAGTAGCATGAGGAATGGAAGAGAAGTAGAACATGATGTAACTGCACGGCGGTGGCAGAATGGAAACGAAGAGAAGTGTGACATAGCCATGCACTGCATGGGGATTAATGAGGTGAGGAGTGCATGAGGCATGGGTGTGAAGTGAAAAGAGAAGCATAGGGACAGCGTGGCTATCATATGTTAATCCGATCAGATAAGAAAGAAAAGAAAAACGACTAAGTCCATTAAGACGCTGTTAGGTGTACCGAGCCGTAACATATAGCCAGTCTCAATAATGAACTATCTTGTTCTTGTTCCCTCATCATCACAACTCTGAGCTCACTACCACTATACTCAAGTGACTCTTTATTGTAACCAAGACACCTGCTCCTAGTAAGTCTCCTACTAGGAACCTCTATCCCTTCTTGTCCCTATGCAACAAGGTCCTTTGTGATCTCATTACATACTCCTTGCCATACTCGCTCCTTGCCATACTCGCTCCTCGCCACACTCATTCCTTGCCACGCTGCCCACAAAAAACTGAAAGAAGTCTGAAAAAAGTATAATTCATCTGAAGTCATTGTCTAGCTTGGTTTCTGTGAGTTGGTCATTACAAATTCATTGTTAAACAGTATCAAAAAAATGCTGATTGGATAAGAGATAAGAGATCTTTGCTGTTGACACAAGGTATGCATGTATCCTTTTATTTGTGGACTGACATGCATTGCTGCCCAGGCTGTTGGAATCTGTAAGCATTATGAATTTTCTATCAGGTCCACTCCTCCCATCTCCCTCCAACATGCCCAAAATGCTGCTCGCCAGGCTCAAATGTGACCAATGTCAGCTTGGCTCTCCTCCATCCTGTTGTCATCCCCGTCCTGTCATGCAATATTCCTCAAATATGGTTGCTGCTTTAATGGTTAGTCTGTCTTTATTTATTATATAAATGTATAAAAGACTAAATATGAATTCCAGATCTATCCTCCTATTCCAGTTCACCAATATCCTGGTATACCCCATCATTGTTACGATCGCTTCTTTTCCCTTACGCCTCGTTCTCTTTTCTCTGACTTCCCCACGCCGTTCTCCTTTACCACCGGAAGGGGACATTCATCGCTTTTGTTCTCACATTACCTCGGACTCCTATCTCCACCGATCGGTTCTCTCATGCCGATTACGTAGTTCCTTTTACTCATTGTTTCCATCATGTTCCTTCTTGTTCTATGATGACGCGTCCCTTCAATTAGGGCAGGCGTTACTTGGTCCATGCGCATGCTTCCTCTCTATTTAAACCGTCGTACTTCCTGTAGCATATCTCTAACTTTGACCTACTCGATACATCCTCGAATATACCAAGGTCATTGCTCCTTGTCTTGGATCTCTCTTAGTCTTCGTCGTACTATTGAGTTGACGCTCCTCTGAACCTTCAAAACCTCCAGCGTCCATCTTGATGCTTGAACCCCTAAGGGACGACCCTTAGGGCGATCTCACGATCAATCGAGTCTACACCTGTACCTGCCCAGTCCAAGCGTAACAAAAGGTCAAAGTTTCCTTCCGAGGCTATCATCGTCATAGTCCTCCACCATTTCGTACCCACAGAACAACCCACGGTACTCGTGGCGCGGCACCCGAGAACAACCCATCAATTCACCCTCAGAAGCTGAGCTCTCTGAACCGGAAGAAAACTCAGATCAAGACGTAACCATATCGTCTGACCTCGAACAAACCCAAGACCTTGACTTAGCCCACCAGCTCGCACACACCCACCTCCCTCACGCCCCCACTCCCCCTTCTCCAACTCCAATCGCCACCAACCCAGTCTTTCCCCCTCTTACCCCACTTCATTGTCCTACGCACCACCACTTCCCCCCCCACCATTCCCTAGACCACCTTCGCCCATGTCCTCCTTGAAACCCACCGAACTCCGTATCGGAGCACCGGAAGCCTTTGATGGATCGTATGACAAATCCACCCAATGGTTGAACGCCATACAGTTCTACCTCCTTGTCAATGACAAAGTCTATGACACTGATAACAAAAAGATCGCCTTCGCCCTCTCCTACATGACCAAGGGATCCGCCCTCACTTGGGCAACCACGTTCAGGCAAAACACCATCACTGGAACAACCATTACCATGGGAACATTCTCGGACTTTATCACTAAGTTTGAAACTGCGTTCAAACACCACGATGTCACAGGAACCGCCATCGCTTGGCTTTCCACCAAACGCATGATCAAAGGGAAGAATAACACTTATTCCCTGACCCTCATTGAGTACGTTTCGCACTTTAAAAACTACTTGGCACTCGCAAGCATCACCGATCAGAATGTCCTTATCGGATACTTCTCCGCCAGAATCCCTTCCCCCCTCATGCGCCGAATCATGTCCATGGACACAGTCCCTTCTACCATCAAAGATTGGTACAAGAAAGCCATCTCTTTCCAGACCCAATGGGAACGCACCAAAGAAATCTCCAAACGAAACTCCAAACCCACCCATCAGTCTTACCACTCCTTCTCCACCCCTACCAAAGCTCACGACCCCGACGCCATGGACGTAGACGTCATCAAGGTAGGCAAACTCACGGCCGAAGAACGAAAGAAATGCATGGAGAAAGGACTCTGCTTCCGTTGTAGGGAACCCGGACACATGAGTTCCAAATGCCCAAAATACAAGAACGGCGCACCCAAAGTCCGACAGGTCATGGAAGATCTCCCAAAACTGGAACCCGTCGACGACGAAGAAGAAGACGAGAATGTGAGAAGGATCTCCTTCTCTACCATGGATTTTTAGATCGGGAAACTCCTTCGACGCGAGTTCTCCCTAGTGTAAAGTGTGCTGCGATCAATGTAAAAACTACTCCCTCTATGCAAATCCCAGTCCAACTTATTGAACCATCGCACACCTTGAAAGCCATCGACACCCGCGCCCTCATTGACAGTGGCGCAAGTATCTCCTGTCTCGACTGGGGGTTCGTCAAGAAACACTCCCTCCCCACCACCCAACTACAGAAACCCATCTATGCAAGAAACGCTGATAATACCATCAACAGCAAGGGAGTAATCCGCTTCACCTCCACCCTCTTCCTTAACATTGAGGGTATCGCCTGAAAAGTCACCTTCCACGTCATCTCCCTAGGAAATGAAAACGTAATCTTAGGGCTCCCCTGGCTCAAAGACGTCAACCCAACCATCGACTGGACCAAGAAGACCTTGGCAATCGATGAATCCCTAGACCAGTCCAAAGAGCTCTACCTTTCCCACACCACCAACTCCTCTCGTCACGACTCCCACTTCCAGAAATCGCCCTACCAACCCCCCTGACACACCCATGTCAATGCGATCACTGATTCTCGACTTTTCGAGTACAACGGATGGGAGGAAGAGTCTCAATTCTTAACCTGCGCTGATACAAACTGAACCCTCCACCGAATCATCAGATGTGGATCCTGTTTTCTCTACAGAGGCTCCCCTTTGGAGGAAAAGATATCCAAGATTACCACAGCTACCGAATTGGCCGCCGCCGCTGAAAAAGCAAAACCCAAACAAACCCTTCCCCCAGAATTCGCTGACTACGCTTCGGTTTTCTCCAAAGAAGCCACTGATCACGTCCCACCATCCTGGCCATATGACCACGAAATCAACCTCGACGACTCCTTTACCCCAAAAATTGGAAAAGTCTATCCCCTGTCCCCTGAAGAACAAAAAGCCACCGAAGACTTTCTCCAGGAGAACCTTGACTGTGGAAAGATCCGCCCCTCAAACTCCCCTCAAGCATCCCCATTCTTCTTTGTCAAGAAGAAAGATGGCGGCCTCCGCCCCTGTCAGGACTATCGCTACCTAAACGAACACACCACCCGCGACGCCTACCCACTCCCCCTCATCTCTGACCTCGTCGACAAGCTCAAGGACGCCAAACTATTCACCAAGTGGGACGTCCGATGGGGATATAACAATGTTCGCATCAAAGATGGCCACCAATGGAAAGCCACCTTCATTACGCACAAAGGCCTCTTCAAACCCACGGTAATGTTCTTCGGACTTACCAACTCACCCGCCACGTTCCAGCGGTTCATGAACAACTCCTTCCGCGACATGATCGCCGAAGGATGGCTTGTCATTTACATGGATGACCTCCTTATCTTCTCCCCTGACGAAGACACCCACTGCGAACATACCAGACATGTCCTCCAACGCATGACGGAACTCGACCTCCATCTCAAGCTAGAGAAGTGTCGCTTCGCCACCACCAAAGTGGAATACCTCGGCATGATCATCAAATCGGGGCAACTCGCCATGGATCCAGTAAAGCTGGACGGTATCGCCAGCTGGCCCACCCCTGAAAAAGTTAAAGACGTCCGGTCATTCCTTGGCTTTGCCAACTTCTACCGACGTTTCATCCCTGATTACTCCAACGTCGCCCGACCACTCATCGACCTCACCAAGAAAAACCTACCCTGGAACTGGTCGTCCGCCTGTCAAACCTCCTTTGACACTCTTAAATCTCTGTTCCTGTTGAAACCTGTCCTCTACCTCCCTGACCTCACTGCTCCCTTTGCTATTGCCACCGACGCCTCCAAATATGCCTCTGGCGCCATCCTTCTCCAGACCGACTCGAACGGCGAATGGCACCCCTGTTCCTACCTCTCCCAGTCGTTCTCCCCAGCAGAACAAAACTACGACATTTATGACAGAGAACTCCTCGCCGTCATTCGTGCCCTGAAATCCTGGCACCACTACCTCCACGGATCCCCCTTCCCAGTTCAGGTCTTCACCGACCACAAAAACCTCACCTACTTCCGTTCCCCCCAGAACCTCAACCAACGACAAGCCCGTTGGCTCATCGACCTCGTGGACTTTGACCTGAAGATGGTCCATGTCCCAGGGAAACTCCTCGCCGGCCCCGACGCCCTCTCACGTCGTCCAGATCTCCTCCCCCGCTCCAATGATGACAACAATGGAGTTACTCTCCTTCCCCCGTCCCTCTTCGTCAACGTTATTGACGTAGCTCTTTCCCATCGCATCCAATCCGCCTCGGCAGGCGACCCCCTCGTTCTCCAAGCCCTCCAATCCATGAACGACGATATCCCTCTCCCCTTTCATTCCTGCCACTCCGACTGGCAGGTCGATGCGGGCATCCTGACCTATCAAGGTTGTGTCTATGTCCCCAACGACGACTCCCTCCGCCACGCCATCCTCCAGCGGTGCCATGACCACGAGAGTGCCGGTCACCCCGGCTACCTCAAAACTCGCCAACTCGTCGCAGCGGAATTCTGGTGGCCCGGTCTCGCCTCCTATGTCCGCAAGTACGTTGAGGGCTGCTCAACCTGCCAGCAAAACAAGGCGAATACCCACCCCACCGTCCCACCGCTCACCCCTATCCGCTCCTCCGCCTCCTGCCCCTTCCAGCAAATCTCCTGTGACCTTATTACCAACCTTCCCTCTTCCTCCGGCTTCGATTCCCTTTTGGTCATGGTTGACCATGGGCTTACTAAGGGGGTGATTCTCTGTCCCACAAAGAAAAACATCACCGTGGAAGGCATTGCTGCACTCTTTTCCCACAAAGTATACCTCCACTTCAGCCTCTACGACAAGGTCATCTCAGATCGAGGCCCCCAATTCGCCTCCTCCTTCACTCAAGAACTCGGAAGACTCCTGAAGTATGATCTATCACTCTCCACCGCCTACCATCCCCAATCTGACGGAGAAACCGAACGAGTAAACCAAGAAGTAGAAACATATCTTTGGATCTTTTGTGGAAACAACCCCGGATCTTGGGCTGATAACATCTCCCACGCCGAATTTGCCCACAATCACCGCCCTCACTCCGTCACCAATCAATCTCCGTTCTACCTCATGATGGGCTATGAACCCCGTGCCCTTCCCTCAGTAATCTCCGACACCACTATCTCCGCAATCGAAACCCGCCTAAAAACCCTCTCCGCCGCTCGTGACGAAGCGCTAGCCGCACACGAACTAGCTCATCAAGTCATGGCAGCTAGGACTCGACGATCTTTCTCCCCATTCAAACTTGGAGACAAAGTCTGGCTCGAAGCAAGAAACCTTAAACGATCCGTAGTCAACCCAAAGTTCGCTCCTAAACGAGAAGGACCCTTCACCATTACGAAAGTCCTATCCCCGATTGTCTACCAACTCTGCTTGCCGAAAACCTGGAAGATCCATGCAGTCTTCCATGCTTCCCTCTTATCTCCCTATCGCGAAAACGCTGTCCACGGCCCTAATTTCCCGTCGCCACCCCCTGACCTTATCAATGGAGAAGAAGAATATGAAATCGAGAAGATTCTATGCCACCGCGGAACTCCGACCAAACGATCGTTCCTAATCCGATGGAAAGGATAT
>JBBPRK010001436.1:0-12298 GCA_038093075.1 Boletus patriciae | reverse complement strand
CGACATCCCCCTCTCCCCCCTCCCGCTGCCTCTCCCCCAGCCGCCGACTCGTCCACTCCCAACTCGCCATGTTTCATTCTCCCTTGTCAGTTCTGACACCTTGTATTCGCTCCCGATCTCTCCGCTCCGATCGCCCCCGGTCCAGCGCCGATGGTCCTCCCCTTTCCACAGGCGCAAGTCCTCAGCCCCTGATTCTCCGCAGCCATATGTCGCCAAGAACCCCGTAGATCAATTCGGCCGCATCCTTCCCTCTTCTCCCCCGGCTTCTGATGTGCATTCTTCCCCAAAGTCCCCGAGGCGTTATTCCAGTCCTCTACGCTTGTCTTTTACCAGCAAACGGAGTGTTTCCTGCACACCCACCTTGATTCATCTTGATCAAGTCGACACCCGCGCTCCCTCACCGCCCTCAACATCTGCAACTCGGCCATCCACCCCACGACAACGCCCCAGATTCGTAAACCCGTTCAACAAACACTCCAGACCAAGAACCTTATCCCCACCGAGTAAGAACCTCGTTGTCTGTCCTTCTCTTTCGTTCAACTCTTGCATAGGTACTTTCAAGGCTCCTAGCACCCCGTCATCAAATTCATCCGGCATGTCATCACCGCCCGCACGTTAGTCATTTCATGGTCGTTCGTTATTAACAGCCTCATGACGTTTCTCCCTCACAGGCCGTCAGGTGCTAGTCAACAAGTTCAAATCCATCTTCAAGTCCATCCCACCAGAGCCATCTCCCGTCATCCATTCTAAACCCATCTTCACCACCATCAATACCAGACTCCGCCGAAAACCGGTAGCACGTACAGAGCCGTATGGCCCCCCATGGAATGCACCGATGCCAGTCCCCGACTTTCCTCTCTCTCAGCACTCTTTGCAGAAACCTGCCCAGCCAATGTCACCTTCTCCCCAGTCAAGTCGGAAACGTTCTGTTCACGAATGTTCTCGCTCCGAGAAAACGTCATTGTCACCCGGCCAAATATCTCCTCGCACATTCATCAACGAACTGGATGAAAAGCTTTCGTTACTCCAGCAGCAACGCATCCAAGACTTGATACCCTCACCTCACGGATAAAAGGTACCGATCATGTCATGCTCTTTCACTTAGATTATGGGATGCAGGAGGGAACCTGCGTATTCGTTATGATAACTTAATACATTTGTACTCGGCGCCAGAGCAAGCATATTTACAACGACCACTCGATGACCCCTACCATTCCTAGCATAGATTTGTATTCCATCGCACAGTGAAGTAAAGATTCCTCGTCAGCTAATAGCTGGTCAATCCGTCTTGTTCCAGAAGTGCTGTGATCGCATTGGAGACTAACGAGTCTTGCTCAGATCCCAGCATGAGACCTTGTTCCATACACTCCTGAAGCTGAGCCTCTAAAAGCCGCCTGACAAACTACATGAGCCACCGAAAGCATTGTCGCATAGTTCGACTCACCGCAACTGATTAACAAGTATCCCGATGCGCGGCCAAGCCCTCAACTTGACTGTAGTATCTCCGTTCCCAACAACCAATCCACCGCCAACATGGTTCACCGACACAGGGCCTCCAAAGAGTAGAAGCGCATACATGGGTACCTGACGAGAAAGCGGTCATGGCCATGCGTATTCGTGGCTTAATCACCATACCTCGGTTGCACCCCTTACAAAGACCTTTGTCGTCTGCTGCATCTGGAAATAAGCCAAAAACGGCGATTTCCACGTAGATTCTCCAAATAAAACGGAGGATGGGTGCAAGAAAACTCTGCCGTTCCTCAGGTCATACATCTTGTACTCCTTGGCTGTATTCTCGCGCTGCACAGTGCCAGCCTGGACCTTGTCGAATTTGATTGCTGACGGGGGCAGGTGTACCCGTGCAACCCGTGGCCAGAGACCTCCAAGTATGACGGCCTTGATTAGATTCGTGTTTGTACTGTTCACATTGAGGTTCGGGGAGTTTGGCGTGGACGAGGTAGACGTTAATCCCATGTTCAAAAGCGACGAGAAGAAATCTTGACGGAGCGAAGTTATCTCGTGAATGGCGCTCGTCGAGATGAAATTCTGTAAGATTCTTAGTTTTTCTTCTTCTTGATACTCACTAACAAGGCAACACTCGCCTCTTCGCAGAAGCTCCTTAATGCGCCTCGTGACTCATTCTCGGAGCGGAGTCGTACGTACTCATTGTAGGCATGAACGTCAGTTAGAAGATCACTGTTGTGTTTATCAAAACGAAGCCTCGCTCTGAGAATTAGAGTATGAGCAAAAGTACAAGTCAAGACATGGATAGATTTCATACTGTGTGGCCGCTTCGCGCTTTTCCAAAGGGCTAGCGAACAAGGGCTTCGAGGATAAACTTGCAACTATCGTGAGAACAGGGTCCAGGCACCTGAGAATCAACCCAAGCACCAGCATCTGCGTCAAGGGTCAGTATGTTCACAACTGTGAGGCCCGGAAACAACCTTGCCCAGCCTTAGATCTAAGGGAAGCATAGCCTGGAAAAAGATGAGAGGGGCGTTGATTGACCACATACCACGGACTTGCCATGTGGCGCCCAAGGGCAGTGAGTTTACTCTCCTTATCTACGGCCCCTAGTTCCTGCAGGGTTGACCATGCCTTGTCCATCGCTGATACGTCAGGGGGATCTATTGCCTTCTTCAAAAAGTGCTGTAAAATTCGGCGCGAGTCAAGTTTTCGTACACACCGACGGACGCAAGTACCTACCTGGACATCCTCATTTTCTCGCATGACTTTGACGATCAACGAAACACTCTCCAAAGGGATACGAAGAATCTCGGGCACGGGGAAAGGATGCATGTTTTCCTCCTGCTTCCGCGTGTATAGTTTGTAGCATATGCCGGGCTTTGTACGGCCGGCTCTCCCTCTACGTTGTCTGGCGGCTGCACGGGTTATCCATTGCTCCGTCAGAATAGAAAGCCCAGTGTCCGGGTTGTAGTTCGTTTCCTTGACTTTTCCCCCGTCAATGACATAGATCACATCATCGATAGTGATGGACGTCTGTCGGGTCCAATAAGCGGCACGAACGACCAGGAACTCTGGCAAATACTTGCCTCTGCGACGTTGGTGGCGGCAATGATTTTCCATTTCCTTGACGCTTTAAAGACTGTACGTTGCTCTTCACTAGTAAGATTGGCGTGGAGAGGATAAATATCTACTTTATCCTCAATGACCGCACTAGAAATGGCGCCGATACATTGGCGTATTTCTTCAACACCTGGTAAGAAAATGAGGATACCGGCTGGAATATCTGGAGAGGAAGTGATGTGTTTGACGAGCACGGAAATTAACTAGGAGGGCTGGAATCAGACATAGTATATACAGAAACAGCTTGCGCACCTGGTAGTCAATGCGGTCTGCAGCTGCGACGTTCCGAATGGAGGATATGCCCCGTTCACTGAGGCCCTGAGATCGAAGTCTATCTTCGTATTCTTTGTCATTCTGTCCTTTCGAACCATGTTTGGATCCGGGGGGAACATATTGTAACAGGTCAATGAAGTCTTCGAGATATCTAACAGGGTTTAGCCTGACGTGGACAGCGAACTTCCAATGTGCCCACCTGTCCTCGACAGGGTGTGCGAAGCCCGGAATAGTAAGCAAAGGGGCATCGTCAAAATACTTTACAAATGTCTCATGGTTGATGGTAGCAGACATCAAAACTACTTTGAGGGTGTCGTGCCTTAAGAGAAGCTCTCGTAGCTCCAGCAAAAGGAAGTCGCCATCAACAGAGCGCTCATGCACCTGAGGAGTATTATGTGAAACCATACCATGGTTTATCCTGCTCGGTGGACTTACCTCATCCACAACGACATGGGTTATGTTCTCTAGCTTATCCCCAGAGCCAAGCCGCCTGAGCATAACTCCGGTAGTGCAGAACAACAACTTGGTTCGTTTGTCTTGTTTAGCCTCACCTCGGATGGCATAGCCAACGGACCCATCATCTGCACGCTCTCCAGATACACGTGCTGCTACAGATATGGCGGAGATTCTCCGTGGCTGCGTAACAATGATAGAAGCCTTCGAGCCATGGCCACTCTGGATAAGAGAGTCCAATATGAATTGAGGGACTGTTGGCATTTGGAGTGTGAATAATATTATCCTGAGGGACGAATGACGCACGTTGGGTGGTCTTCCCGCATCCTGAGATGTGCTGTAAGCAATAACCGCTGACAGGAAATCGACAGCCACTTCACCAGTCTCTCCCACGACGACGACAGTTCTATGCTTGTCTAGAACACCCAAGAATCGATCCTTGGCAGAAAAGGCTGGGAGGCGTCGACGAGAAGCAAGCATCTCCGCATAAATCCTTGTTTCACAGACATTCTCGAAGTCTTGTTTGACCCGTTCATTTGACCGGTCATCGTACGTATGTCTGGACTTTCCACGCATAGTTCTTTTGCTTCCCTTGTCGATAGGTCCATCGAATGGTACATTTAGCACCTGTGGCACGGCCCGAGGTGTGATGAGATGCCCAACTATTGTCGACATCTCAGGTGGGCCGTTCGTTTCGATCTGGGCCCAATGGTCTTCAAGGACTCGCATGGCTGCGATCAAGAAACCTTCGCCGGGTTCGATGAAGTCCTCTCGTTCAACTGCACGGAGGAGCTGCGCAAGCAGGTACAGTCGGATGTATGGCGGCACCGAGGGTGACCCTACATACGCAGCTGGCAGGGACCTGTCGTTGCAAGTGTCAGGTGGCAAGACAACATGGAGTTCCACAGGGCCACTGAAGAGCGGCATAACGATGTGACATGGATCAACGAAATGGGCGCCAAGTGCTTCTACCTCATCCGTCTGGTCTCTTATTGCGTGACAGGATAACTCCAAGTTCGTACTCGCTTTGAACAGTTCGCCCGCATCCTTGCCTATGAGTCTGCGAGAGAGTGCGGAGATGAGTAGGACCAAATCTTCGGCCAGATTTGGGTCGGCTGTGTATTCCTTGACAACATGAGCGGGGAAGCCCGCTTCCTTGATCGCGAGGTCCTCAATCCATCGCTTCTTGAGGTTATCGACACCGGAATGTCCGGAGACAACGAATGGATTGGACGAATTGTTTGAAGCAAAGAAACGTCGCGGGAGGTCGGTTTCAGCGATGTGTAAGAGAAGGTATTCGATACAGGCTTCTAGAGGAACCAAAGAACTCAACAAATGTGAGCCTAGAGGGGTATGTGTCGAGAGGTAGGATATAGCGTTTTGAATCTGAATCGGCTGGAAGCCCAACCTCCGGAGCTGCTGAGTCACTGTAGGAACATCGTCCTCCACCAGTACCAAAGGTGTTGTCTCATGTGACGGGTAAAACACACTGGCCTGCAAATTAATGAGATGAAAACGCGCGAATTAAAAATGAGAAAACTTCTCCCCTTCTTCACAGTATCTTCCACGAGACCGCGTAGGGTGCTCGACATTCTCACTTCTGGCGCCTGAGTGAATTCGGGAGCAATCGAAGATTTGTGTGTGTCGCCCTGAAGAGCAGTGACTTTCTCTTCTTTCTTTTGAGTGGCTTTTGCCTGTCTTTCTTCCACTTCCTTCCGCGCAGCGAATGGATCGGCGTCATACATCCATCTTTGGTGCTCCGGCGCAGCTTTGTGTTGGGAAACCAGTTCGGACCAATATTCTCGAGGTCCAGGAGGTAGAACTCGATTGAGCTGCATTCCATTGCAAAACTGATGCCGTACAAAAGGTTCAATCCGATACATGCCGATGAAGTAGAACGAAAATGGAGGTTACGAACACGATACAGTGCGAAAGTTGCGCCCCAATGGCGCGCCTCCAGGGCTGTAGGTCGCGTATAGGGCGGATGCGGCTCAAACCGAACAGTTTCCTTCTGAGATGTTCTTTTATTGATCCTGCTCAACGATACGACAAAGGTCCAGCCTTCACCGTGCTTTCGCTAGTGGTCTGGTAAGACGAGCTGGGTTCCAGAAGGGAGCAGGATGCTTTACGGTATCGACGATCGGTTTCTCCCAACCATTTTTTTGGCATCTAAACGAGTGATTGAGCACCAATAGAAATATGGTGAGCCGCAAACTGTTTTGGAAGCCTCGACGTGCAGGTGTGTTAAATGCTCATATAGGTGCCAAAACCGCATGCATTGTGGGGCTCACAGTAAAGCTGCACGTAGAAGACGGACGGACCTTTCATTGAGCAAGGTTAGGGGGTACTTTGATCCTGGGGGGAAGAGCGGTTTATCCTCCGGCAATGTTGCATCAGATACTGTTGACTTGGCGGAAATTTTTGACGAGTTTCCAGCATTTCCTGATTTCACGATGCCCTTCCCAGAGCGTGGAGCCATCAAGAAGGAGTCAAGTCACCGTCATTTCCTGAGTGACCAACCGAGCCTTTCATTACGTCAGCACCGCATCCTTGTCTGCAAACCACAAACCAGGATGGCAGACGACTTGTACAACCTCGAACTCCTTTCCTTGATCGCCAGAATAACGCAGGAGATCTACAACTACATCGCAGTCAATGACAAAGTACTCGCAGAATACGTCGTCAGTCTTCACGAGCAGTCGAGTTCTGCCAACGACTTCAAGGTCAAGCTGAACGGTGCACTTCCGGACTCTGCCATCGAAAATATCGACCGCCTCATTCTTAGCTTACACCCAAAGCATAAAAAGAAGTCAAAAGAACTTGCAAACATTCTTGTCGGTTCTGATGACGATGCCCACGGTCAAATTGAAGCAGACAAGCAGAAGCGTCTCTTCCCTGGTCTTTCCTTGCCAGACCAGGAAGTAAGCAAGGATGTGTTGATGCAGGAAGTGGATGATATGATGGCGCAATTCGAAGGTGCTGCAAAGAAGAGCACGCGGGTTGAGAGGACGGAAGAGAGCCTGACCTTGCCCCAACGGAGGGATCGGTCCCGGTCCCGGTCCCCACCCCGCAGACGAAGTCGCAGTCCAGATAGAGGTCGCTCGCACGATACAAAGAGGGATTACAGACACGGGGGGAGGGATCGTATGCCATTTGATGAACGCCCGGTCTTATTCAAGATTTACAGCGGGCGAATTTCAGGCTTGAAGGATTTCGGGGCCTTCGTGCAGGTTGAGGGTGTTTCTGGGCGCGTGGAGGGTAAGCACTCCTTGTGGAAATTTTTTTTGTTCTCACTTTGTAATAGGCATGGTGCACGTCTCAAACATCCAGCAAGGCGCCCGTGCGAATTCTGCTTCGGATTTACTCAGCAGAGGGCAACAGGTCAAAGTCAAGGTTATGAGTGTCGCAGGGAATCGAATAGGTCTTTCCATGAAAGATGTCGACCAAGTCACCGGCCGTGATCTTACACCCCACCTCCGCATCAAATCCGAGGCAGAGATGGAGGAGGAACGAGAACGCGCTGCACGTGCCTCGTCTGGAGCAAACGCTGTCCCTTTGCGTTCGCGGGACGAACATCCTGTGCGGTCCGCCAAAAGGCTCACGTCACCTGAACGGTGGGAAATCAAGCAACTCATATCCTCCGGTGTCATAGATGCTTCAGAGTATCCTGATCTGGACGAGGATTTCAGCAATCCAGTGGCGCGTGCGGAGGTGGAAGAAGAACTAGACGTCGAAATCCGGGAAGAAGAACCAGCGTTCTTATCTGGACAGACGAAGCGCACCCTTGACCTAAGTCCGGTTAAGATCATCAAAGCACCGGATGGCTCTTTAAACAGGGCAGCTATTGGCGGCGCAGCACTGGCAAAGGAGCGACGAGAGCTCCGTCAGCAAGAAGTCAATGAGCGCGCGGACTCTGAGGCTCGCGACTTCAGTGCCCCATGGCTGGATCCTATGGCAAAGGAATCCGAGAGAGTCTTTGCACAAGATCTTAGAGGCAATCTCAGGGACCAGAAAGCGGGAGAAGTTCCAAAGTGGAGGGAGTCGACGTTTAACAAGGCAACGACATATGGTGAAATCACGTCACTTAGCATCCAAGATCAACGAAAGAGCTTGCCTATTTACAAGCTCAGGGATCCGTTGCTTCAAGCCATTGGTGATGTAATATCGTTTCTCCGGCAACTGAAGAAAACACTGATCCTTATTGCAGCATCAAGTTCTCATCGTCGTTGGAGATACTGGGTCTGGGAAAACGACTCAAATGGTCCAATACCTTGCTGAATCCGGGTACGCTGATAAAGGTCGCATTGGCTGTACACAACCTCGCCGTGTCGCTGCAATGTCCGTAGCGAAACGTGTCGCAGAAGAAGTTGGTTGTCGTCTCGGTCAAGAGGTCGGATACACCATCCGTTTTGAGGATTGTACTAGTCCGGAAACGAAAATCAAATACATGACGGATGGTATGCTGCAGCGAGAGTCTGTCATCGACCCTCTTTGTAGTCAGTATTCCGTGATTATGTTGGACGAAGCCCATGAACGTACTATCGCTACGGATGTCTTATTCGGTCTCCTGAAGAGTGAGTCGTCACCTTAGACCTGCATTTTCTTTTTCGTGCTAACCTTCATCACAGAAGCCGTCAAGAAGCGACCAGATCTCAAGTTGATCGTCACCTCCGCGACGTTGGACGCCGAAAAGTTCTCCAAGTACTTTTTTGGCTGCCCGATCTTCACTATTCCAGGCCGCACGTATCCTGTCGAAGTCTTGTATACAAAGGAGCCAGAGACTGATTATCTTGACGCGTCTCTCATCACTGTCATGCAAATTCATCTCTCCGAACCACCAGGTGACATCCTCCTCTTCCTGACTGGACAGGAGGAAATTGACACAGCTTGCGAAATACTATACGAGCGGATGAAAGCACTTGGACCAAAGGTCCCTGATCTCATCATACTTCCCATCTACTCTGCTCTGCCTTCCGAAGTCCAGTCTCGCGTGTTTGAGCCCACTCCACCTGGCGCTCGCAAGGTCGTGATCGCGACCAATGTTGCCGAGACATCTTTGACGATACCCGGTATCTATTATGTTATCGATCCTGGTTTCTCAAAACAGAATGCCTACGATCCTCGGTTGGGTATGGATTCACTGGTGGTCATGCCCATCTCACAAGCTCAAGCGCGCCAACGCGCTGGACGCGCCGGGCGTACTGGTCCCGGCAAATGCTATCGACTTTACACCGAAGCAGCATACCGTAATGAAATGCTACCCTCCTCGATTCCCGACATCCAACGAACGAATCTTGCACACACCATACTGCTTCTTAAGGCGATGGGTATCAACGACCTGCTTAGCTTTGACTTCATGGACCCCCCACCTGCGCAAACAATGCTTACCGCCCTGGAGGCGCTGTATGCTCTCTCGGCGCTCGACGATGAAGGATTACTGACTCGCCTAGGACGCAAGATGGCAGACTTCCCTATGGAGCCACCCCTGGCAAAAATGGTCATTGCCTCTGTGGAACTTGGGTGTTCCGAAGAGATCCTTTCCATCGTCGCTATGCTCTCCGTTCAGACGGTCTTCTACAGACCAAAAGAGAAACAAGCTCAGGCGGATTCCAAGAAAGCTAAATTTCATCAGCCGGAGGGCGATCATCTAACATTGCTCACGGTATACAACGGATGGAAAGCAGCAAATTTCTCGAATCCGTGGTGCTATGAGAACTTCATCCAGGCAAGGAGTATGAGACGAGCGCAGGATATTCGCAAGCAACTTGTCGGAATTATGGACAGGTGAGATCGTCAGTTAAGTTCGACCGCCCTCTGGGACTAACGACGAATTAGGTACAAGCACGACATCTTATCGTCCGGGAGGGATTACAACCGCGTTCGCAAAGCCATTTGTTCCGGCTTCTTCAGGAATGCTGCAAAGAAAGATCCACAAGAGGGGTACAAAACACTCGTCGAGGGCACTCCAGTTTACATTCATCCTTCCTCGGCACTTTTCAATCGTAACCCCGAGTGGCTAATCTACAACGAATTGGTGCTTACGACTCGCGAATATTGTCACAATGTGACTACCATTGAACCCAAGTGGCTCGTCGAGGTCGCACCCCAGTTTTTCAGGGTAGCTGATGCCAACAAAATCAGTAAACGCAAGAGGCAAGAGAAGATCGAACCATTGTATAACAAATACGAAAAGCCAGACGAGTGGCGGTTGTCGAAAGTCAAACGCAGTGCTCGCTCAGTAAGTTTCTTGTCCTTGTTCGTATTGGATGTTTACTGACTACTATCAGAGCCAAACATTCGGTTGATTGCTTTCTGCGTTTTCTTGCAATGCGGTAGTCGAGGAGCATCTGTACTAATAGGTTATTGCTTGCATAATATACTGGTACTGCAAGTGTCTCAGAGTTATGCTCTCAACCATCTTGGCATCTGTGCTTCCATCGAGATCAGGGCCAAGACTGGTCATTCGTGTCGGTGTCCAAATTGCAAAAGCACCATCTGGCCAAAGTCAATACGATTGCAACGATGGAGATAACCCGGGCCGGCTCACCGTAGTTTGATCATCCTACGAATCTCATCGAATCAGCATCAACATAATACTTTGCGACCTCTCCAACCCCGGCAACGGGTGCAGCCGGATCTGGGACAAGCATGAATGTCTGAAAGAACACTCTTGGTTGTCCATCTACTGATCGACCTGGGGCGGTGACAGGATGTTCTGAGTTCTTCCCGTGAGTAACATTTCCTGCCACAGTCACCAGCAACGAAGGAGGGCGCGAGCCTGGGCACGTTCAGATAAGAGACGAAGTGAAAACAACGATGGGCTAGCCTGGAATGGGATGACAATCGTAGGACTGAACTTCATGTTTCGAGCTAGGCATGTTTTGGATGAGTTTCTTGACACCATCTACACCTTGACACGGGTTGCCGTTCCATGTCAATGTCGATGTAGCACGGTAAAACTTTGGCAAGTCGTCTGCTCGAGTGGGCGAGTCGTAGGTGGAGTAGTACAGGCGGGTGAACTGATCTGCGGCCCTCGTCGATATATCTATACTGAACGAAGTGTCAGCAGAGATTCCGACGGACCAGCCTGAACGTACTCGTCGCGGGTGAACGCGGTGGTCATTGTCAGAGGGGGTCACGTGCAGTATGAGTCTCGGAGATGACTGCAGACTGTGACTGCAATCGCCCTTGGCAATGCTGCCGAGTCACACTCACAAAGGTGGATTGCTTAGTAGATGTAGTAGTAAGTTGCAATCATGATTCAGGAATGATACCAATATGAGGATTATACAAATAATTTAATGCAGAGAGAAGAGAGTCACATGCAAGGGCGAGGAGATAATAAACAAACCAAGAAATGAGGAATGATCGTGAAAAATGCAAGTCCAAGAAGCAAAGGAGCAGTTATGTATCAATGTGATTGAGTCTGCGCCATTTCACAGCATTTTCATCTGCATTACCTTCCCAAGTTGTGCCCTCCATAACTGCTGCTTTCCAATTGGGTTGTTTCGCAAACGAGTCCTTCAGTGCTTGGAGTGCAGCAGGATCTGTGAACAGGTTGGTAGGAATGAACACCTTTCCAGAACCTGGGACGGGATCACGGGAACGAAGATGGCACCCACTACTGGTATCACCACTTGGGCCGCTACCAATATTGCCTTGATCTTGATTGTGGCCAGTGCCACGACCACAACTGTGACCGCGACGACCACAACCACAACCACAACTGCCACAACCACCACGTTCGTCTCCACCTCCACCACCCTGAGTAGGAGGATTGATCCAATCAGCAAAAGGAATAGGTAAAGTGATAGCTCGATCTTCGGACAGTGGCCAGAAACCACACACTCGCATTTCATGAAAAAGAAATGCACCATGAAATGGCAACCGATCATTGCCTACATGGAGGTTTATCGCTCGCCCATGATAGTTTTCCAATGACGCTGTTCGGGAATGGTTGATCAAAACAAAGTGGCCTGCCTACAGAGTAGGACTGGTAAGAGATAGGGGTGGGTTCAACAACTAGAAACCTACCTCGGGCACCCAGCGTATATAATAGCAAAAGGCATCGAATAGGGCATGATGGTTAGCACACAGCCGAATGCCGTTCCGTGCCTCATGCACAACACCCTTTGCCGATTCAGGCACGAAACCAAGTTCCCGCATTATCTGCCACTGTACCATGGCATTGGTCAGTTTCTGATATGTTAAAACAACGAGGCATAGCGGACAGTGTCTGTCTCCACTTGCGGAATTATATGGGCATAATCCAGAGCTGCTCGAAGGGAAAAACCACAAACGACACATTGTTCCGCATCCCGTGTCCTGATCCCTGTTTCGAAGGCTTCCGTTGCTGATATAGAAGAGATGGCGTGTTCTGAATATTCGAAGGGATTGCCCGCTGACAGATCGAACGGTCTTGGCGTCCACGGCATGGCGTTCGGTGAGAACGACGCTACTAGTGCAGGCGCTTGATCAGATGGAC
>JBBPRK010001435.1:0-12300 GCA_038093075.1 Boletus patriciae | reverse complement strand
AGATAGACTATACTAATGGTCATCTACCAGGGTTGTGTTGAGGAATGCCACTCGTAAGATTGAGGTGGAAGTTCACTCATTCGGGTATAATGTCTGACATTGCATGGAACTGATTCCGTGCAGGTCACCGGCCAACCACCTCGCACCCTACACTACCACCTCAGATCGTCGGACGACCACATGGTTTTCGAAGCAGAGGTGGTAGGGCTCGTTCTCGCTGCTAAGCTAATCCACTCCACACCAGAAATCACCCTGCCCATAAACATATTTGTGGACAACCAAACAATCATCATCTCTGGTCGGTGCCCAAAATCCAAGCCGGGTCACTACATCCTAGAAAAACTTCGCAGGCTACTTCTCGGCATCTACCGCAACCATGACATCACTCACAAAGATATCTGCGTCAGCTGGATGCCAGGTGTTATGCGAGACGTACCACGAAGGGCGTTGAGGATGAAACTACTTAGAGGAGGAACTCACGAAGAGTCGCAATGTCTCTAGGTAGTTACCTTGGGTTACGAAGGTTGCTATGAGGGTGTTTCACCAGGTACTCGAAGGGGACTTAGGACAAAGGACTGGGGACACGAGAGTACGCTAGATTGCGCAGAACAAGTGTGAAGATACATTGTACAGACGAGTCACTATATAACTGAGGGACATGTCATCACAGAAGGTCGGAGAAGGTCGGAGAAAGATGAGTAATGAGGACTACGTACTAGGCACAAGAGAGCCTAGCGGTGGAGATAATGTCCGAGGTAGTAATAGAAGGAAGATGAGAGATATCCCCTTCCGGTGGTAAAGAGGAATGGCGTGGGGATGTCAGAGAATCAACATGCGAGAATGGAAAGGATGTACTACAAGGAGTAGCGAAATATAATCGTTCCTGCACATCCCAAAGAGGACATGAACGCATAGTGAACAGACTAAAAGAAGAAGGTTATGAGAGAGGAGAAAAATCGTAACACCAGGACACACAGGTATAATAGGTAATGAAAAGGCAGACGAAGAGGCCCACACAGCAGTGGACAGTGCAGCTAACAATAGCCCGGCTTGTGACCTTCCTCTGTTTCTATGCCACGTACTGCTCCCCAAGAGCATCTCAGCACTCAGACAGAAACAGAAGACATCCTCCAAAACTCGCTGGGCCGACAAATGGAAGAAATCTCCCAGTGTTACAGTCGCTCTCTAGCGCCTAACATAACAGACTTCTTATGATTTTCTTTTTGTTTCTTATCTTATCTCTTGTCTTGACTGATAAGACCCCCTTTAGTCTCATGACAGCTACGCTGCCTTCGCACCAGGCTTGCACCTGCCCTTTACCTCATGCAGTGCACGACTTCCATATCACATTCAGTACTGTGCACTTCCATGCTTCTTTCATTCATTTACCACATGCCTCATGTTAACCTTTCACTTTTCATTAAGGCAGTGCCTTCTCTATGGCAGTGCTTGATGCACACCCCCTATGCATGTTTTCACTCTTCTCTTCCATTCTGCCACCGCCGTGCGGTTGCATCATGTCTTTCTTCCATTTCATGGCTATGCTTGATGCATGCCCCTAACTCATGTTACTTACATACTTAGTCTATGTTCGGACACATATCGGTAGATTCGGTACAATCATGTACAAACCTCCTAGTAGTATTTAAGGCCTAAGCCACTGCCAGAGAACTCCAGTCTAGTTCTCTTGGTCTTTCCCCATAAAGCCACAGATAGCGACTCCTGATCCATTGCTAGTACCTTGGGCAGTCATCTTAGTCTCAGTTGCCAATAGACCGTGCAGCTAAGTCACCTTCGACAGTCACTTTGACTAGTGACCTTGCCCCTAGTTGGATTCCCTAAAGCACGATAGACCGGCTTGTTGGGTTGTTTCACCCAGACACGAAAAGGCAAAATGGCTTGGTTTAGATGTCCCCTGTGGCGCTTTTGTTAAACTTGTCTCATCCCTATCAAAAACTCACACGTCATTACTAGTCTGGCTTTACACCGGCCACATCTCGCTCAACCACCATCTACACCGCATTCGTATCTCGGACATGGCGGCATGCCCATCATGCTCCACAGAACTCACCCTGGTACCAGAAACCACTCACCACTTCATACTAGAGTGCCCCAACTATGCACAAGAATGCCAGTACCTTAGAAACTCACTCGGACGCCAAGTGCACAGCCTCCCCCACCTTCTAACCCACCCTGGCACCATAGGCCCACTAATCCGATACGTCAACAGCACCAAATGCCTCAAACGCACCTTCGGTAATGTACCTCCGAAAGAACAGAACTAGTTGATAACTACTGCTACCAGGAACCCATATGTCTTTCACGCAGACTGAAAGCTCTCAACATTCTCTTACACCCATAGTCTACAAGGGATCGGCTGGACCAGTGGGAGGCAAGTCGACAGGAGTTGGATTGAGGTTCGGAGTAGGACCGGGGACAACACTAGCAGAGGCTCTCTCACCCCACAACGCACGCAAGAACACAATTGCACCATGTCAAGACAAGCCGGGCTGCTCATGATGTCAACACGGGCCAATGCTGAGCCAATACACACCAACATGCCATCATTCTCTACCCATCATTCCCTTCATATGACTGACCAACAGTCGTACTCATTCAACTACAAAACTCGTCAGATACCCTCTCTCACTGCACCATTCACAATACCACTGCAACTTAGCACAACTCAGGCATTTAAAACAGCCGGCGGGAACAGCAGACCGATGGGGGTCAATGTCATATCCCAAACTTTCACTTACGTATTCCGAGCTCGACCGAGTGTGACCGAGCTTCTCCAAGCATTACCGCATCTCCCGAGTACTCTGACTCGGCCTAGTCAAACCCGAGCTCATTGCGTCACCTCCGAGTATCCAACACTTTTAATACTCCCTTCCATTCTGGTACCTTCCTTAACCCCATATGAATTAATTCCGTAGTTACCCTTGTTCTGAGACACCACCGTAGCTCGGGGCAGTCCCGCCACCGAGCTGAGATCCGGGATAGCCCCAGTTCGACGTTTATAGTTTCCTTCGGTATTCCTCCCCTTCGATATAGTATAGTGTACCCGAGTCGCTTAGTAGACTTCAGACAAATAATCGACTAAGATTCCCTCCTTCCCTTCATCCCCTTCTTGATGATCCCTTCGTCTTGACCTCTCACCAGTTAGCCTTACAACTAAGCTGAGCACCTCCGACCTTCTCCGACCCTCCAACCAATTTTGGGACACCGAGGACTATTGAGGGAAGGGCGCACACACGGTGAAGCCAAGTCCCGAATGTCGTTAAGTAACTCCGGCTTTTGGAGTTCCTCCTCGGAGTTGAACCGGTCTTGACAAAGACAAGGAGATCCCAGCAAGTGTGTGGTTGAAGCTGAAGGTTTGGATTCCAAGCTGTCTTATTGATTCTTGGATAGATATAATGTATTTGAAACCTTGTCATGGTTCGAAGGCAGGTGCAGATGCACACGAGTCAACGGCCAGTGTCATCGATTTGACTGTCAATGACCCACCTGTCTCATGGGATGGGGATGTCATTGATCTTACTGGTGATGATGACTACTGAAGATGGATGCATATGCATCAAAGACAATGTAGAATTTTCCTCTTTTTCTCTCGTTACTCGCCATCAGACATTTGTATTTGTGGACTGTGAAACAAACTAGCATGCATGTAACTATGTGGATGATCAAACACGAGCTCAAGCTAGGCACAGTGACAGGTTCTACCACATGCAGAGCATGGGTCAGTTCTTGGACAGTTAGGATTCATGAGGTTCTCTCTCTCATGATCTGGGTTGTCATTTCATGACAAGAGATACTTGAAGATTGTGCCTGGATTGTCAAAGTTCCAGTCCATCCCTGCCATGCACAGATCTGTCGGAAAGGCCACTTCAGGACCGTGTGCAGATACTGGCACCCTCCATGACAGAATGAGTGGGTTCCATATGGTCATGGGTCAACATCAATGTCGAGCAGATTGTTGCGGAAACATTCAAGAAAGGTAGCTGATGTCTATGTTATGATGCCCAAGTTAGGCCAGGGAAGGGGAAGGGATAGTGGACAGAAGGACTCATACCATGCCATCAGTAGCATTGACACTCACTCCATCAGAGCCAACCCACTTTCGAAAAACAAAACCATCAAGCTGTTCATTCTACTGCCATGCCATAATCCACCAGACAGCAAATGCATGAAGAGGGCACATCCACAATCGGCAGTGATCTACATAAAGATAAAAAGGAGCAATGCCTGAGTGTGAGGAGGACAAAAAAGTGAGCAGAATCCAAGAGGAGATGAGTGTGCTAATTGTACCTCCATATTGGTGTGTCTTGTGGAATGGGAGATTAAGCTGGATATGAAAGTGCTCTGGCCTCAGCTTTCCTTCCTGAGCAAGAGACTCTGGAGTGACATTCTGCCAGTGATTGTCAACAGAGAGATCTTTGATCTGAAATACCACATCAGCCCAGGTAATTTGGAGTGCCTCATCAAAACAAAGCAGGCAGAGCATTGAGATGAGGTATAGCAAATAGAGCATCATTCTGATCTGCTGTCCAGCCCACTCTGATGGGTTCTCTGCCTTGTATTTCCGTGACATGGACTCATACTCTTTGGGTTTGATAGAGTTGGCAAAGTCGAAAAGTCTCTTTATTGTTGCCATGTCCATGGCTTGAGCACTGGTGACAGCCTCACCAGAGCGAACCTTTGAAAGAGGGGGTTTAGAGTCACCGACACTTCAGAAAAAGAAGAATCTAAGCAGACCTTGCGCCAGTGAAGGTGGACCATGTACTGTGAAACAACAACAGACAAGGAAGGGTTACCAATAAATTTGCCTGGAATTGTCGGGTGCTCCATCCACTGTTGTGTTCCCAAACCATAGTCACATCCAAATTTGTGGCTAATTGCAGCTTGCATCTTCTGAGCTGTACCATATGTTGAACGTGGGTCATCAGGGAGTTTTGCCTTTCCTGTCCAGACACTAGTTTCATCGCACCTGACACTCACATGAGCAAAAACCACATGGAGATCCACCGAACCTACTTGTGCATGATCCAGAGTGCGATCCATGTCGGGAAGTCTCCAGGTATGTTTGGAAAGAGTGTATCAACCTCCTCAGGAGATTTCGCCCTGCCAATAGTCACAGCAAAATCTCTGAACTGATTCCAGTGCTAGATTGATGTTCAGGTTGCATGTCATTGAAGCTTTGGAAACTTGACTGCTGGGGGTAAATAGCTTACTTTGTGTAGTCCAACAATGTTGTGTCAACAATGACACCCTTTGAGGCATCCTTTAGGTTGGCTGAGAGTTGGTCCAAGTTGCCAACATGATGTTGCCCTAAGCTGGGCCCAGGGTTGGATTTCTGTTGTCTCACTGGCCTGTCATCCAACAGGTCATCCAAGTTCACACCTCAGTCCTTGAGTGTTCCATCTTCGAGTCCCTTGTCAACCTCAAACCCATTGACAAGTGACTCAATTTCTTCCGCCTGGTCCTCGACAGCTGCATCCAAACTGACAGCTGTTTGGGACTCATCGAGATAGGACAAAGCCCTGGCAATAGTGTCCTCGAGCATTCTGTCCGACATTGAGTTGTTTCAGGATGGGTCGTGAGCGAGGATGGAGTGGTACAGTTACAACAGAAATGTATTATGAAATTGTGTACACCATGACCGCTGGTTACACCTCAGGCTCCTCTCGGAGCATGACTCGGTCCAAACTTGAACACATCAACACGATGGCCACAGTGGAACCACTGGCCACAGCATCAATGTCTGATGGACTGGCTGCAGTCGACACAATTGAGCTCCCGGCACCCGGACAGACATTCATTCCTGGCATTGAACTCGAAACAATCAAATTTATGGTGTACATGACCTTCCAATGGGACTTTGATTCACTGAGCTGATGGACCTGTCATTGGATCAAGGACAAACAAGACAACGAAAAAGCACCTTCAAGACCAGCTCCAGTTGTGTGGCCTTCCTGTGAAGGGCACGAAAGTGAACCTGCTTGCATCATTGAGGGAGTTCTCCTGCGATCGAGACACTTGGGTATTGTGAGTCTTGCATGACCTCCGAGAGTTGTCTGCTGAACTAACCTGGCTCACAGCCTCTTTCAGCGCATGAAAAAGCAAAAATGTGGTGTTCACAACAACCACTCTTTGCTGTCCACGAAATGGATCATCGCACAATTTGGAGAAGACAAAAACAAGCCAGTGATAGCCTACAAAAGCAACAAAAGTGTCAATGTCCAGCATGCACTCACCAATGAAGATCGCATGCCAAACAGTGATTGGGTGAGTCTTGCTGTGCAGCCATTCCTCGCTCCTGTGCACTAATGGCGGCAAACCAGGCTGGGGCCATTCTGGAAGCTTTGGGTGTCAACGAAGACCTCAGTCCTGCATCCCCAATGAAACAGAGATGCACAGGGAATATCAAAACCGACAATGCAGCTCAGAGTGTGGAGAATGCTGGAATAGCAACGACAGCTGACAGCATGAGTGGCTTGCCAGATTTAGTCATTCAATAACCTTATCATGCTTCCTTAGGAAGGGCTCACTGTGGGGATGTGATGACTAGAGTGTAAGCTCAACCAAGGCCTTCTTGCCATGATGGATTGAGTCAACGACATGCAGGACACCCTCACTGCTCAGATCTGGCAGTCTTCATCCTTGGCCTTGACTCCAAAGGCTGCCGCTCACACACTCCAACTTAAAGCATCTCCATGCCCACAAGTGCAAGTGGGCCCACTGGATTCCACTGGCACGACCACCACCATTTCCGAGTCCAACCAGCAAGAAACCACACTCACACTCCTGCACAGAGCGTTGACCACTGGCACTTGTGTTCCAGTCGCCAAACGGACTTCATCCCACACCAAAACCCATCAGGAACAAGTTCCTGCCGAGTTCCTGGGTATTGCCCATCTCGATCCTCCACACACTGAGTTCACGTTCGACGTTTGCGATGTCCTGGACCCTCCTGCCATTAATTTTTCAAATGATATTGACTGGCATTTCTGCGAGTGGGAGATATCGACACTCCTTGTCATCAATGGACATGGTATCCCCATCAAGCACTGGGGACAGTTATACAAGAAGGCTGTGGGGGCAAAGGGGACCGCTTGGGATGCTCTCAAGACGAAATGGAGTAAGTGGAAGGTGAGCCGGGCTCAACCTTTCGATCTATTTTTGTTTTTCATGCCCACTGACAGTTTATTATTGAAGAATGTAGCAAATACACCGATGATGCCTCCTTCTGGCACCAGTTCAGCATGGTGAAGGGCGAATGACTCTGCTACCAGCAGATTCTGAACAGGATTGTGAGCACTCGAATCATGTCCGATGCATGAGACGCTGCCAATGCCTGCCTGTTTTTTGGTGGCAATCTCAAGCATCTGACTGCCAATGGTGTCTTTCGCTACACACAGTCAGGCAAGTCCTATGTACTGACCAAGGACAACTCTGTCACCAAGGCGTGGCGAACATTGCTTGCGACACAGCCTGCCATCGCTGAGCAATGGGAAGCACTGTGCACTTTGCAGCGTGTCATGCAGGACACCCCAATGTAACTTCAAGCCCAACTTCTCCTGGATGCTGACACCAAGCACCATAATTCTCGACAAACACTGTACAACATCACTCCTGATTTACATTGTACTATTATACCACACCCACATTGTCCATGGACTTGGCATTGCACACTGCACAGATAGACGACTCGGTGGATACTTGACTTTACATACTAGATAGTAGTACAAGTTTTTGACGACTCTTCTACTACCTAATCCCTACTGTACATTCCCTTACACACCGTTAATTGTCTTACTGTATAGCTTTCCTGTTTGTTATGGTCACTGCACGATGGTGTCCTTTGAGGTGTTCAAGGTCTGTCAATCAATCATGGCGAGACAGTGATGTGGCAGTGTGGTGGGACTGTCGATCAATTGCAGTGAGACGGTGACGTGGCGGTGTGGTGGGACTGTGGCTGAGACTGGAGACATGTGCTGTAGGGACTGTGGATTTTTCACAAAGTCAGTGTCGGAACTGCATCGAGTCGCCATAATCAAACCTTATTACCTAGAATTCCAATTTTCACAGTTATAAACAGTCAAACTTTCCCCATCTCTCTTTTCCCTCTTAACCCGTTATCTTGGTGTTAAGAGGTTCATTTCATTCTCTTTGTTTCATCTCTCCGCCTTATCTAACTATTCATTGTACCTAGATCTCGTGTGTTCTAGGTACCTGTCTCCTAATATCATAACCCATTATCTCAGCGTTAAGAGATCTTGCGTGTTCTAGTTCTAACAGGTTATGAGCCCTGGTGTCTCGATATAAGAGACTCGATACCCACTAGAATGGACAGAGACCATCACACCGTCTGGTGGGGCGACAGGGCCTTGTACCCGCTGACATCACAGAGCCACATGGAACACACGCAACTCTCGTCTATAAATGTCCTTGATACTTGTTGTAGGAAAGGCGACCAACCCTTAACCCTAGACTGCTGCCTCTCGCCAGAGAGAGCATGCCCCCTCAGACCAGACCTTGAACCTGCTCCGTCACCAAGACAGTCCCACTTGACTCGAAACCAATCAATCCCAAGGATGCATCAGGCCAAAATGCCATACCCCCCAAATTAGTGCAATCGATAAGCTTGACATCTTCCCTCGCCCTGCTCACTACCAGCGACAGCAGCATAACGAGCACTACGGGATCCAAGCCAGCCATCAAGCTGCTCAAGCTGAGCCAAAGCGACCTCAAAAAGATCGAAATGCTCAACATGGCCAAACATAATTGGCCCACTTGGTCTGATATGATGCTCAACCTCTGCCTTCTAAACTTGTGTGGCGGCTACATCTTAGGGACCATCCCACACCCAACCGATGACTCCTCAGAAGCCGCCACCAACTGGGATATCCAACACCCTAACTGGCCAACCCAATGCGAAATCATACAGCGAAGCCCTATGCTCCCAAACACCGCCAACGGCCCCACTCCACCTCTCCACCCCAGCCACTGCAGCACTAGCAAGAGCAGCCATCTGTGAATGCCAAGTTCTTATCAACCCGCTGCCAGGATACATGCTGCACACCCCAGAACAAACCACAGCATCCATAGTCGAAAAGTTAACGACCATACTCAATGAAATCAAAGATGAAAGCGGCCCCGAACTAACCATCAAAGCCATCACCAGACTCAAGAATGGAGGTCTCCTTATCGAGTTTGACACCGCCGGCTCAGCCAACTGGATCCGACAGGACAAAAACAAAGCCAATTTCCTAGAAAGACTGGACACCCCTGCGGTAATAAGGGACAGAAGCTATGTAATACTCATCCCCTTCCTCTCAATAAGCTCCCCATTGGACAATCCTTAATGGCACTGATCCATCGAACTGGAAAACAACCTGAGCGAAAACTCCATCGCATGGATCAAACTCAAAGCCCGTCGCAACCCCAGCCAACAGGTCACACATGCCATACTCACCCTCTCCGAACCCAAGGCCAACAACTTGTGCGTCATCGCCGCAATCAAGACCAGATGTACACGCGAAGAGAGTCACTTCCTACACGGATCTACAATTGCCAAGGACGCATGGGCTACCCTGCGGAACAGACACAAGAAACTGGGACCAGTAGCACAGGTGCTGCTTATCCAGGATGTGTTAGAGGTACAATTCTGGTGCTTCGAACATATGTCCACCATCGCTACCAAGCTCCATGACCTTGTGGACCACATATATGCAATTGGTATACCAAAACAGGACAATTTCCTACTAATCCTCCTCATGAATGCGATGAGCAGCAAGTTCACTACCTTACAGAACCACGTAGCTGACTGTATCAATGCCAGTACCATCGTCAACCCCTACACCTTATCCCACGTTTTCAAACGTCTCAAGATGGAACAGCAAATCATCAACAGTGAGAAGCAGTGTCAGAGCTTGTTGGCCCTTGCTGCAACTATGAATAAACCACACCACATGAAAGGACACTCCACCAAGACCTGTTCTAACTGTGGTGGGACTGGCCACACCAACAACAAATGCTGGAAGGAAGGAGGCGGGTGCGCTGGACAACGAGATGCCATACTCACAGAGAAACAAGCCGCACATGCAGCCAGGGGAACCAAAGACAAATTGCCAGCTGCCAAGCCCAGTACCAACGCAACGACTATGAAACCCTCTCCCAGTCTGTGCTACAACACATCAGGACGTGCATATATCTTGGACAGTGCATCCAGTGAAGCTGTCTTCGTCGCCCAGTCCACCACTATGGCCCCTGCTGTTAATCCCATCCCACCCAATGACTCAGTTGCATCCTGTGCGTCCACCAGTCTCACCTATGATCCCATCACGCCAGCGTTCATCCGTGATGCCATGGCCAAGGACCTTGCTGAATATGAGGCCCTCTTCAGTGCCATGGATGCCATGACGACTGTTGACTGGTGCACCCACAGCCACAATATTGCACTTGCCAGCCTGACTTACAAGGTGTAAAGGGTTGACTCACCCAGTCAAGTACTTAAGATCACTCAGGTGAAGTGAACCGTTATTGGATTCGCCAATGATACATAAAGTACAAGATAGAGTAAGATAAGGGCAGTCGTTAGGACCACCCTCCTTTTTGTACTATGTTACAGGCGCATGTGATATAGTTTTCACATGCACCGATATACTACGCTTATTCTACTTTAGGGCATTAGGCCCCTAACACCCTCCCTGTTTAGATATGGAAACAGATCGTATATAATGAAAGTACTTTTAGGTAAATTAGTCTGTACAAGAATGAAGGGAGGAGGTGATAATGGGGTTGGTGCCCCACATGACAGATACTACCATATAAGAACATCTGGAGGGTGTGCATCCGTTCCTTGGCCCACTCACATCGGCGCCAGCTTGCCAACGAGTTCACCCTCCTTGCTGTGCCCAGAATTGTTCTCAGCGTCCTTGGTGGTAGGGAAGGGGTTGAGGTTGAACATGACCGTAGCCTCCCCGAACCGTTCGAAGACTTGATCTTCTATCTGGACTGTGGAGGTTATGACAAGGGAGGGGACCTCTGACCGGGGAACACCCCGCGACTGCACCTCATTTTTGTACCATTCCCTAGTACGCTCAAACGTGTCATTGGGGATGGGGTGTAGGTCCTGCCTTATCGGTGTGTAGTGAACGCTGGTCAAGGGATTGTCAAACCCTCCAGCCTCCTTGATGCGGATGACCATTTCCCGGGCAGTGGAGCAAGCCCACCAGATGGCGTCATCGGTGTCCTGTACTGTGACACCATTGGTGGCAATGTACACCGCAATGTCGGTCATGGAGGCCTGGTTGTTAAATTGACCAGACCAGGCCACCCTGCCATTCTGGAGTGGAGTTACTCCCGCCCATTTGAGTAGTGCTTGGTAACATCCCAGCACCGCAAAGAGTCGTACAAGACCTCATACCCATCCATGCGGTCATGGCTTGACTGCGGAACAGGGGCGAGACACTCCATTATGAGGAATGCTCGTACCTGTTGGTGAGTGGGGGGGTTGAGGTCTGAGTCCTCATCATCAGGGTACTGGTTAGAACCAATAGTACCTGGGTGTCAAGTCTGGGTCCTCCAGGCTCAAGTCCGATGGAGGAAGTGGTAGGGAGATGGAGGTTAGTCACAGAGGTGGACTGGAGGTCTGACAGGGATATGAGAGTGGGGGACTTAGTAAGGACTTGGCATAGACTTGTGTGTCACGCCCTTGCCGAGGTCGTTGTCCTTGATTTCAGGGGGATGGAGGTGCAGAGGTACAGAGGTGAGTGGAGACATGAAGGGGGACTTCGAGTAAGAGGATGGGAGACTTAGTTGATATATGAACTGAGGTACAAAGGCGGAGTACAGAGGACTTATATACTATGATGTTTGGATCGGGGATCGGATGTAAGTATGGAGGAGCATATGGAAAGGTATGAAGTGCATGTGGGTAAAGGACGGAGAATAGAGAAGGCATATGGAGGAGGAATGGTGACAAAGGGAGACATGTGGGATAATGTAGTAACGATGAAGGGTCATAGGTATGCAATGGAGAGCAAAGTAACTAAAAGGAGATAAAGCATAGGAAAGGAAGGAGGCGGTGAGAACGGAGGTCTGATATGGAGAACGGTATAGGTCCAAGGCAAAGTCTGATGGAGATACTTGGTATGGATCAGGGTTGGGTCGGGAATGAGTGCGGACCAGATCGGAGGATTGGGCATGGATATGACACTGGGAACATTTTGCAGAGCCCACCACGACTACTTAACAGGCAGGCTGTTTGGCACCGCTCGATGAACTCGTGCCAGTGGT
>JBBPRK010001434.1:0-12305 GCA_038093075.1 Boletus patriciae | reverse complement strand
GCGTCTACTATCACTTTGGTGGCGATTGGTTTTCCACCTCGACGGCCTTCGTCGGTCGTAAGGAGGACGCGGGACTTGCAGTCAAGAATTCGGTCACGAAGAGCTTCCGAACTAAACCCGGCGAAGACAACAGAGTGTATGGCGCCAATACGAGCGCAGGCAAGGAAAGCAGCGACGGCTTGCCAGGTCATGGGTAAATATATGGAGACAGTATCTCCCTTCTTGACGCCGAGGCGCTTGAGAACATTTGCAATCGAACAAACCTCCCGGAGAAGTTCAGCATACGTGATGAGACGACCATCTCCGGGTTCGTCTGCCTCATAGATGATGGCAGTCTAAAGAAATCAAAAGTTGAGGATGCGATATTTAGCGGAACCATGCGCGGCGGCTTACCCTATCTGGGTACTTGTGTGCCCATCGATCGACACAGTTGTAGGAGGCATTCAAGCCCCCTTCAGGGAACCAGATGATGTCTCCTGTTTCAAATCCTCCGGCTCTGACACTGTGGAAGGGACGATGCCAGTGCAAGGTTTCTCGCGCAATCTTGAAAATACAGGTTGATCTCTGATGCGGATAGATAATCGGTGATACAGACCTTTGCCCACCACTCGTCAGAGTCCTCAGCGATAGTCAACGCATGAGCAGCTTTGTAGGCATCGATATCGGGGCCTAGATGCGGTGTTTTTGGGCCGTCCTTGAGACGGGGAGCAACAGGGTGGATTGGGACTGATTCAGTGGACTCGGTCATGATGGCGGGAAGCAAATAATTGTCTGATCAGTGGTTGGGATCTGTTCGGCTTATATTGCAAATACCATACACAACGACCCCTTTTTGGGACAAGTCACACTGCCACTGAACATCGCCGCATACGATAAGTAACTCATCTATCTGAATCATTGATCCCAGTTGCGGCTACATAAGATGGTACGCGAACGAAGCATGATATGTACTATCTAGTAGTATGAATTACATCAGGAGGCTTAAAGCGGAGACAATGCGGTGGTACAGGGAGAAAGAACGGCTGAGAGCCCGCTTGAAGCTGGTGATCAATGAAAGACTCAAGATATACCGATCGTATTAGCTATGCCGAATCAGAATCTCTACGGAAAGTGGTTGATCTGATGAGTCGCTTCAAGAATATTCAATCGATGGACTCGCTGAACCCACATATGAAAGTTCGAAGAAACACAATTACGTGCAGCTGGTGTGACAGGACCTAGACGTCAAACATGTGGTCTACCATATATCGATCAAAAAGGCGAATCCTTACAAAATCTAAGTAATATAATACGTTGGGCGGCAAAGTCTTGACATGATGGAGGCTGACCGTGCTGCGTGTCCGGCCGTAATGGGTCAAAACAGACTCACCGGGATCCTCTTGAATCCGCGTATGCTTCTCATCACGGATCATATCTGAATAGCTGACTCGGGAACGAGCTTCTGTGCTTCCAAGTTCTTCCACTGGAGCCTGAGTATACTTGGGCGTCGGTGGGAATCCACAAGAACGTGGAGGATGCAGATCATCAAAACGAGACAAGCGACAAAGACAGGTTTACGTCGTAAAGGGGCTCATACTTACTAGATCATCGGACAAAATCGGCGACAACCTGATGAGTGTTATCAGAGTCTGTTACCGCTAATACTTACTGGGAGCACTAGTAGTAGTAGTTGATCGGACTTGAACCATTTCAAATTCGGTCGCGCTGGCACTGCATCATACCGAACCACTCTAGTTGAACGGCAGGGGGAGATTGTGCGGCCACCTGGTCGAGGTGATATCGTTGACTCTAGCAGCGAACGCCCCAATTGTCTAACTTGAGGGGGTTTTCTGAATTTATCACCAGGCCGGATCTTTTCTTATCGATGGTTGAATCAGCAACATTCCTTAAAAGGCTCGAAGTGGCTCAGTTCTGATCAGTCTCCGCAAAGAGTGTGGTTCATTTCAGCTGTTCTGGGGAAGTTGAACCAGAAGCCCTGAGAAAGAAACTCACATCTGATACGCAGCGCGAGCTGTTCAACGTAAGTCCGCACTTGTAAAGCGTGTCGTGGCGCGCCACTGATCTTCACCGGTGTGTTGACCGTCATCCTCCAGCTACTGATGGGCCTGAGTATCGGCAATGGACGGGCCGGGCCAGGGCTTTCATCTCGCTCCTTCATCAACGTGTTTGAGGGCATCTTTGCATGTGCCCTTTTTTCCCTTGATGCTACCGTATACATATCCAGCGTGACATTCCCACTGGCAGGCGCGCCGACCAATCACGTCGGGCCGTGTGTTACCAAGTGAACGTAAGTACGTGCCAAGGATCATGATCACGGTGAGCGGGGGACTCACAGCCTCCATGCAATTGTTGCTCCATGGGGATATGTGCCTGAACCTGGTTTTGGCGCCCTTTGGAGGTGCTTATGTCCTTGGTCCCTCCGAGTCTCTCTCTCATTCATACTTCACTGGGGCCTGGTCCTGGTGGACAGTATGCAGTCTATCGTCTTGAAGAGACTGCTAGCGTTCCTAGCTCTCGTGTCTTTCGCCAGGGCAGACTACTATATTGACGATCAGAATTTTACTTCTCTCCTTTTCTCAGAAAACCCAGGAGGTGCTAAATGGGGACCCTTCCAGGAGGGCGGGGAAACACTTTCAATTAGCCTCGCCAACGGGACGATGATGACCATCGATGCATCTCAATGTTTCAATTACACATAGTGGGTTCCATATCCATATCCCCCGCTGACTCGTTCCTCGAACTAAGCGCCGCATAGTACTTGTAAGTCTCCTGGACGGACAAGATATGATGAACTTACTCCCAGTGGTGCGCAGATGCGGCATGTACCGTCGCCGATGACTGCCAGGTGCAGATCCCATTTACTGGTAAGTGTCAGTGCTTGCATTGAGTCCAGGGCTTACGATCCCTTGCAGGGTCAGGCATCACCGTATATGTTCTTCAGGCTGGCGCACAGGGTATCAACGCAAGTCTCACGATTGACGGAGGAGCGCCAAACTATAACGTTTTGCCTGCTCCTCCTGGACCAAATTTTTATATTCCGAACGTCACTCTCTTCAGCGTTCAAGGCGTAACTACCGGAAATCATACAGCAACCATGACCGTTCTGGATTGGGACAACATATTTAGTGGGATGATGTTTGACTATGCTTTGATCAACGAGACGATCGTTTCCGCCACGCCGACTAGTTCTGTTGCGTCGTCAACTGCAGCCTCAACAACGTCAAATCCTACATCGACGGCTACATCGTCTCCTTCCAACGCAACGTACGCAGTCTTAGGCTTGCCCCACTATGGTATTAACTCTCGTAATAGCACAAATGTTGGCGCGATCGTCGGAGGGGTCGTAGGCGGTCTAGCAGCTCTTGTTGCCCTCTTCCTTGCAATATTTTATCTCCGGAGGCGCCGTGAAGCTCAAAGGTCGAGCGTAAACCTGGACGCCGACCCAAAGATAGAGCCCTTCTTCTCGGCAGATTCGCTATATTACCAAGGGCCACAGCGGCATACGGATGTCACAGGACTTCCGACAACCGAGAGTCAAGTAACTGGCGCAGTCGGTGCACGTGCGCCACCACACTCGACGAGCTCGGGTTCATCTCGGCCTGAGAAGTCACGATCGGGCATCACGAATTCGAGCACGGGTCAGATCGCCAGTGCCAATACCACCCCACCTACGCAGGCTGGTTCATCCAGCGCACACCTTCCTGGCAGCCGGTCGGAAACGTCTCGCCCTCAAGTACAGCAGACCCATCCAATGCTCACGGATGACCAGGCGGATTTCGTGAATAACCTGTACGCGAACAATGTGCCGGCGGGCGCGATCGCGCGCGTGATCGAGAGGATGATGGCTGGGGAGCGACAACCTGTGGTGGATGGGTATGATTCCCTTCCGCCACCTAGCTATTATCATGGCACTGGTGATGAGTAGGGGACTATCGTGTCTTCTGGTACGGTTGGTATGCTGCATTTCCCTATACCATAATCTATGTAATACCACGACCCGCTTTCATTATTTAGTGGACTTCCCATCAGATCGTGCACCCGTGGTTTGTCCTTATCAGTGTGCATCCTATAAAACAGGATTCGTTTGGCATAGAGTCATGCCTTCGTCCTCGTTCGCATTCCCCTGGTTTCGTGCCAAGTACCGATGCTTGACAGGGTGGTTATATAATGGACTAGTGTGTAGGATGTTGATGCGTGCTTGCAGACTCAGAATGACTCGACGGTCGAATATATTCATGGCAATAGTAATGCCTGTCAATAGGGTGTCAGGGGCACTGGTGACGATAATAAACAGGATCATGCCGCTGGTTCATCAGATTCTGATGGAACACAACGTACAAACGAGTCGACTGGCTACGATAGATTTCCTATTTCTCCACTTCGGTCAATCTAGTGTTCACCGTCTAAGAGCGTCCAGGAAGGAAACAAACATCCGACAGAGTGTTACCACTGTTTGCTTTGGTTGTCGAGTTGTATGACTGGACAGAATAAGACAAAGTAGTAAGTCTCTCGGTCGATACTTGCTGTTAATCGGTGTCTTACTGGCAATAACCCGTCGTGCTCAACGCGTCGCATGCTTGAAATTTTCAGCACACACTCAGGCTAGCTGGGACCTACGTGGAAATTGCTCCTGCAGCAGTACTCTTCTCTCCGTTCGGGTAACCAGTTGATCATGTGATCCAGTTGGGGGTACTTACGTAACATGTACCGACTACACGCCATGCAGGGGAAATGAGGTGGCTCAGACGTGCTCAATGTTGGACGCGATACAGCGCTATGTGCACGAACGGCGCCGGGGCCTCATCCAGTCCGCCACATTTTTATGTGGTTCCTACGTCGCCAGTGCGTATGTCAGCGAGCGACTGGAGGAGATGAAGGACGGGATGCTCAGAAACAGGCTCGCCAGAGACAAGTGTGTCTTGTTCGTTCTCTAGCGCACTCATCACCTCACGTTTGTTCGCGGACGTCAGCCTTCGACGCCGCTTCCAATCGACTCACGACGATGTCTGCTTCACGATAATGGCCCTCATACCCACCCTTGCTTCCCAGGTTCTTGAAGACATGGACGTCGAGGCGCTCACAAATGAGCTGCAGTCCATGTCGCGTGCCTCCCGTTCTCGTACGCTTCGTCCCTCACACAATCAACAACGTTCGCAATCCGTGTCCGAAATGAGTTCGGTCTCCGATGTGCACTCGGATGCCGGCTCTGTCTCCTTTTCCTCCCATTCAGGATCCGGTTTCGACGGCGATCGCGCCTCAGCAACTTCTGGCAGTTGGATCGAGCACATGTCGGCCTCTGAAGGCACCGTTGCTCGACCGGACGTCCCTGCGCAGCTCTCAGACTCTATCACATCCGCGAGCTCCTCTCTCAGCCACAACATGGAAAACTCGGTGACCTCCACGAGCTCACGAACAAAGGGTCAGCTATGGAACGAAGTCAAAATACTTGGTGCGGTTGTCTTTGCTGGCTATATGCGTCCGACTAACCCTTGTCAAGCACTAACACGCACGCTGACCACACTATATACGATGACTCTGCTCTCTCTCCTCACGGCGGTCCAACTCAACATCCTTGGTCGCAGCCGTTACATTGATTCCGTACGGGCTTCTGATCGTGCTGAGCGCGCACGTGATGAAGTACCCCGCTTCTCTTTAACCGGAATCCTCGCTAGGGAAGCTGTGGCCAGGATCGTGGATGTAGAAGAAATCTGGCCCGCGTGGATTCTTGGCGAAAATGAAGATGGCGACGACGACGACGACGACGACGACGGACTCGACGCGATCCCTGAAGAAACGGAGCTGCGCTTCCTCACGCTTTCCTGGTGGATGTTGCATGTAGGCTGGAAAGACATCGCTGCAAGAGTAAGGAGCAGTGTCGAGAGCGTATTCGACGAGTAAGTGGATCGTGTTTTATCACGTGTACGTCTCGCATATACACTTGCTCAAGGGATGCGAGTCTATGCGCTCGATCTCGTGTGTCTTCGGTGTCACACGGCTCCCCGCCAATTTTTTGTACATGCTGACGTTTTTTTATCATGGTTAGTGTATCACTAAAAGCTAAACTTTCGCCCTCCGAGCTATTCGCGCTCATAATGGATGTGCGACGACGCGTGGAAATGGATGACACAGGAAGCAAACCGGGTGCAAGGCAAGTGATTTAGTACCCCATCCGGAACGCTATTGACTGATTGTTCTTCTAGGTTCCTATCATCTCTCCTCCCACCAACGCCAGAGACGACTGCCCATGTCCTTGCACAAGGCGGTGCTCTTTCGATACCCGGGGAGAACGAGATCCACGATAGAATCGGTCGTTTTCCCGCGAAAAGTCCCCGTCCATCTTGTGACCCAAATCGTTCCACCTCGATACACGGTGACATTAAGCCACCCACCGCTCTTTCGGACGCGCCGTACGACGGGCTGAGTCGCGCAACCGCAATCCCAATCGAGAGCCCGATGCCCCGCCCTGCCGCCTTCCCTACGCCCCCATCAGCCCATGCCCACGAATCGAACCTCAGCTCCCGCGCTTCGCAATCACCGTCGAACTCATCCGTGCACCGTCCCCCCCGTGCACAGTCGGTGGGCATGGCTAAGTCGCTCACCACGTCACGTGGTACCTTGGACGTAGACCCTCAATTCAACGCACTGCTTGCACAGACCCATCGCTATTTGTCTGGACCGGATTTTACCTACGTGCTTGGCTGCGCGCTCGATCGCGCGACCGAAGTACTGATGGACGGTCTTCGTGCGCGCGTCTTTGTCGATAGCGCCAGCGCCGTGAATGTGCCAAACGCAGAAGAGGCGCAAGCGCAATCGATGACGGGAGACGCCGAGGGGGGCGCTAGCTCCGAGAACAAGGACGAAATAAAAATCCGTCTGGCTGGGTTACTCCCTGGTCTTACGAGGTGGTCTCAGTTGGCGCTCAACGCGACGCCGAACGAGTTGGTTGATGTGAGGCGGATTTCGATCTCGTCTCGCGCTTGCCATGCTGATTCTTTGAAAAATTAATTTCTAGAACATCATGGCTGTGAGGGAGGTCAACGCGTTGGAGGCCATCATCATAACAGATTACGAGGACCGTTTTCCTGCCATTTCGTGAGCACGGAATTGACGTGTAGTTGATGTGACGTCTTGGAACTATTAACGTCATTCTCTGCTCGAGGACGCGAGATCGACGATGATGCATGCTAAAGTGAATGCGAGAGCTCGATTTGACGTTCGTGGGTAGTCGCATTTACAGATTATTTGAACTATGTGTCGATGCGTTGACCAATGCTAGCAAAGCGGCTTTGGGTCGTGCCTGCCGGCGTGGTGAACCTTGAGATAACGCGGGGGACTCCAAGTAGCTGATGTCAGTGTTCTGATGTGAACCAAGACCATTAGGTGTATAACCCGATCCAAGATTACGGGCGTACATCGGGCTCGACATACGCAAATAACAATGACTTGGATTTAGAGTACTAGCTTGAAAATCAGAGGCTCGACGGTATGGGTACGGCCGTGGACCGATCGAGGGCAGGACTTTCGTCACGGCGTGTCCAAGCCAACACCTACCTACCGCCGCTCCTCTACCACGGCTCTTCTGCCTCTCCCGTACGCCCCTGACGAATTACGGGGCGAGGGTGTATAGAACGTTGGTGACCCATCCCTGGGAGATGATACCAAGGATACCGAGCATGTTGATGAGACTATCACAGCAATCAGCTGCATGCATCGGTGCACTCCTCATCCGTGCACTCAAACTGCGCCCTTCTCGCCGAGCTACTAGTAGGTATATTGGATGTGCAGAAGAATGAACCTAGAGGACATCCCATACAAATCACCGTCGAGGAAACTCGTCTAGGATTCTGACACCTTTTTCTCGGTTAGAGATGGTAGGGATATACCCCCTGAAGACAAATTCAAGCACCATGAAGTTGCCCTGTGAGACATGACGTGTCTTCGATATGCCGTCAGCTGTCAGTATCGAGGTGCGTATTGTGATTCATAGTGACGAGGTTCTACTCGCTTCGAGGCACATGGACTCGCTGGAACAGTCCATACCAAGGATGTCCCTTGCCAGATCCAGACGGTGTAACCTCACTGAAAGCGCATAATCATTCACATTGACTAATTCTTCCTTCGATGACAATACTACAGACACTCGGGTCACTCGACAGGCGACAAGTAGCGGAGAACGCCTAGGATGCGAAATACAGTCAATTTGACAAACGACAGACAATAGGAGCGGTAATCAACTCACTTAAGAGAAGAGAACGTTGGCCTCGAGATTGTTGCCTTCAGTGACGGTGTAAACGACCTCAACCTTCGTTCCAGAAGGACTCGTGGCGCTGTGCTCGACCTGCTGTTTCTCCCTGACCCAGGCCCGTCCTCCGTCGTTGTAGTACTCCCCGTTGATCACAAGAGCCGTCTGGTCAGGCTTGAGTCCTGTGACGACGTCGCACCAACGCTTGTAGTTGTGCACCCCGACAGCGATAGTGATCCGCTCGCCCTTGTCCGACAAGAAACGAATAACGCCGGACGTGCCGCTACCACCCTGGGCGAGGGTAAGGACGCCGTCGGCCTCGGACCAAGTGCCACCGTTGGCATAGTGCCAGACGGTCTTCTCAACGATGGAGAAGAACCCGCGACCGGGGTTGGTCTGGTAGATACGGAGTTTAATGTTGTAAGACATGATGATGCCTGAATACAGTAGGTTTCAGTACAGTCGCGGTGGAAAGGAAGAGGAAGAGACAGACTTGTTTAGTTGTCGTTCGTTCTGAGTTTCGAGCTGGGTGATGTTCGAGGAAGGCTAGGGGGTCTTATATACCGCTACGGCAGTCCGAATGGGGTTTCCCGACCATAGGACTGACCCTCGGCTGAAGGCCTGGGCTGGTCGAGCTCGGATTTGGGGTTGTTCATCTCCGTCATTCTATGCTCCCCCTCTAGCTGCTACAGCCAGATCCTCGGGAACGGATTTTGACCGTTAGTCCGCACGATGGCGCAGTGCTACCTCACACCTTCCCACACTGTGGTGATTATCAGGTTTGTGATTAGTGTTCATCTCCGTTACGACGCCGACCGGCGTTTCAGGTACCATTGTAATTCGGTTCCAGATTTGTGGGGATTAAGTCCGACGGGGTAGAGATCCATTTATGCTTGTCTCAGGGAACCGTCAAGGGCACCCATCGTCGAGGATATTCATGAACTGACGAATTCTCGTACTGAGAAGACCACGGTAGAAGAGATCAGCGACTTGGTCAGATGTTTCGAGTGAGTCTAGTCTGGCTTTGTTACTGCCGGCTGTAGCGTGGTACCTGACGGACTGAATCTGGTGGCTAGATCCTGTGATGGCAGATCTTTGCGCCTCGTCTGACTCGCACCAAATGTGTTTCCATTGACCAAGTTATCCTCGGTGATAAGGATCAGACCCACCTCGAACGGGTCGGCTTGTTGTTTCTATAGAATGCCCCAAAATCCTGGCGTATTCCACTTCTCTTCTTGCGCCAATAAATCAATCGTTTCTACAAATTATTCTCCCGACGGAGCGTCATCAATGCGCATCAGGAGGAATCCAAATTAAATTCGATTGGGCCTCTCTGATGCCAACGTGATACACACCTGAACACGTTACCGGGGATTCGAGAAGTAGCACACACCCGTGACCTCAAGTGAGACTGAATGATGGTGGTTTATGGTCAGGAAGGACGTATAGGTCCGGAAGCGAGTACAGAGGAATGCCGGGCCCTTCTGGAACGTTACAAGGCGGCTCCCTAACTATGTCCTTTAGGAAATGTATTCACACGTCACCCACCATGGAGGTCTGGCACGATCGACAATCGACAGACGAGTATACTCCCCGGCATATTCTGGGGTATCTGCTTACTGGTCATGTACCCCAGTCTACGAAGTAGTCAGTAAATTTAGAGCCCAGCCAGATTTGGCTGGGCTCGTTGACAATGAAGATTAGATTTTTCGCCGTTGGTATGACCGCGACGGCCGTCGGCCACCTGTGCTCAACCTGTGCCATAACAAAGTAATTCCACTACAGCAGTTGGAGTCATGATTCGATGCAGCTCTTACTGTCCCGGTCCAGGGGCTGAGAGTTGGAGAGGGCCGGAGTGGACCGGGGGATTGCCGGGCGGAGTCACAGAGGCCTGTAGACAGACACGCGTGTGGGTAGTTCCAGTTCATCCAACCATTCATTCGGCGTTGCGCGTTGCGGCGCTTTCATTCTGCGGCCTCTCGAGTCTCCATCGGTTGAAAGGGATGTCGATTCGGCGACTGTGACACTTTGCTGTGCCGACTTTCCTGCAAAGTCATGATCATTGAGTGAAAGTCGTTACTCAGGTATGTCCGAATGAGCTGAAAGTGTCGTCTTGGTTTCAGAGACGTTTGACTTCCTAGTTCACCCGCACAGGTCTTGGAGACGTGATAAATGATTCGACACGCTTCTGCCCTACACAGCCATGTCTGGTTCTCACCCCATCCTTTCTCAACTCTCGTAAGCCGAGATGAATGGAAGTCGATGAATGGAAGTGATGATGGCCAAACATGCGCCAATGAACATCAATGAACAACCCTTACAGTATGTAACATGTTGGCATTAGACTGTTCCAGTCATGCGTCAGGGGCCAGACGGGGCGCAAGGGCCTGTCATCGCGTGTCTGGCCACTGGATTTTCATATCCAGTCCGTCGAGCACCGCGTTACAGCCGGCAGTAATGAAGCCAGACTAGACCCCGCGCCATCATGTGTCCTTCCTCAGTTCCAACTCGACATATCCGACCGAGTCGTCGATCTCTTCTAGCATGGTCATCCACGTACGAGAATACTTCAGAGCACGAATATCCTCGACGATGGGTGCTCCCTGACGGCTCCTTGAGACGAGCACAGATGGATCTCTGCCCCATCGGACTTAATCCGTCGTCACAAATCTGGAACCGAATTACAATGACACTGAAACGCCGTCTGAGGGAAGCCTAGAATGACGGAGATGAACGTCAGATTGCAGCCCCAATCCGAGCCTTGACCAGCGATGGCCTCAAGCCGAGGGTGGGTGCTATGGTCGGGAAACCCCATACGGACTGCCGTTGCGGTATATAAACCCCCCTAGTTGTCCTCGAGCATCACCCAGCTCGAAACTCAGAACAGAACAACAGCTAAACAAGTCTGTCTCTTCCTCTTCCTCTATACCGCGATTGTACTGAACTACTGTATTCAGGCATCACTATGTCTTACAACATTAAACTCCGTGTATACCAGAGAAACCCCGGTCGTGGATTCTTCCACATCGTTGAGCAGACCGTCTGGCACTATGCCAACGGTGGTACTTGGTCCGAGGCCAACGGCGTCCTTACCCTCACCCAGGGTGGTAGCGGCACGTCCGGCGTTATTCGTTTCTTGTCGGACAAGGGCGAGCGGATCACTATCGCTGTCGGGGTGCACAACTACAAGCGTTGGTGCGACGTTGTCACTGGACTCAAGCCCGACGAGACAGCTCTTGTGATCAACGGGGAGTACTACAACGAAGGAAAACGGGCCTATGTCAGGGAGAAACAGGAGGTCGAGCACAACGCCACGAGCCCTTCTGGAACGAAGGTTGAGGTCATTTACACCGTCACTGAAGGCAACAACCTCGAGGCCAACGTCATCTTCTCTTAAGTGAATTGATCGCTGCTCCTACCGTCTCACGTTCGTCAAATTGACCGTATTTTGCATACTAGGTGTTCTCCACTACTTGTCCTGTCGAGTGACCCGAATGTGTACAGTATTGTCATCGATGGAAGAATCAGTCTGGATGGATGGATGGATATAGTTAGCAAGGAAAATGACGAAAATACTATGCGTTTTCAGTGAAATAAGTTAGATTGTGGGACTATAAACGACCACGACCCTCTGGAGTGCTACTACTACCCCCACTCCCGGTTTGGTTGTGTAAATGATCGATCGATCGATCATCTCGATCAATCACTGAATCCGTTTCGGGCTCGCTCGAAACGTGCCGCCGTTAAGGTCCTTGACCCACTTTAGCAATGTCATCGCCCAATCCCCTCTCAATTAATGCACTGCACTCGAGGAAGAATTAGGATGCAAGCCACTGATAGGAAGGCAGGTCTGAGGATGTCCAGAGCAATGCCTGCTGACACCACGCTGTATCCCTGCTCTCGGCTTCTGGACCCACAGGGTACGAACTCTCCAAACATGCCGGTGGAGCGGAGCGGCCCGCAGGGCCGCGTCGGGACAGAACCAGGGAGGGAGGAATGAGAGCGGGAGTGCCAGAGGTCCAGACCGGGAGATGCCGGAGCGGCGTAGAGCACAGCGTACGAG